>VDFB02283212.1:0-105705 GCA_007258455.2 Sequoia sempervirens
ATGATTTACACTTCTTGATGAATGTGCTAAATATTCTCAATGAATTGAATAGCTTTATCAACTTATTTTTGAGCTAGATGAGTTATTCTTCATAATAAAACATGATAAACTACATCAATGGGTGCCACAAGCTAGAAACCTAAGACAACCTATAAGAAATAACATGTGATAGTTTTTTATAGATTTATTTTAGTTCTGTTGAATGAAAGGTGGGATTTCATCCCAAGTGTGATATTCTTAAAATTTTATACCTTAAGAAGATGCACTATCATCATATTGGTTTATCCAATAATCTAGACTTTAAATGTAATAGAATTGTTAAAGTTTTTGTCTAGAATAGACCAAAATGCTTTCTAAAAATTTCTCAACAATCTTGTGTCTCTATCTAACAAGATATTTTTTGGGATTCTAAAGTGGATAAAGATATGTTAAAGGTATAGTTGATTTATTTCTAGAGCTAATCTTATTTTATTACAATGAATCAAAATTTCCATCTTTGATAATTTATCAAATACTACGTAAATAATATCATTATCATGCTTGTTTGTAGGGTATCCTGAGATTAGGTTCATGGGAATTTATTCCCATAGTCTCTTTGGAATCATAAGAGGTGTATACAAACATTTATTCTTGTTGACTAGTTTGTAATTATGCATGTAGTACAATACTTGATGTATTTAGTTACATTTAAATTGAGGTGTCGCCAGTATAAGTACTTATACAACTCTACAAGAGTCATTTCAACTTCAAATTGTCTTGTAACACTATTAAAGTGAACCTTACATATTATTTTATTTCTCTACCTCATTGAAAATGCATAAATGCCCAAGGTGGTATGGGATTCCATCTTGTGAATAAAAATATAGAATTGAATTACCACAAAGTAAGTTCTGATATATATCTTAAAATCCATGTCAAATGAATAAAATTTTGACCATGCACTGACTTCATGTCCACATAAAAAAATGAGATCTTAATTTTTTGGATGACTCAAACAATATATGAATGGATTGGTATTTTCCTTCTTATGTTTGATGGTTAGATGGAAATAATAAAGATAAAAATATATATTTTAATACTATTATTGCTATAAATTTTATTGAGTCTACAATAACTAAAGTGGCTTATGATCTGTGTATCATAATATACTTACATAGTATATAATACTTCTTATGTTTACATGCCTAAATGATAGTATGAATTTCATAATCATATGATGGGTAGCTCCTTACCAATGTAGTGAACGTTTCCACCTTTAGTAACATGGTTTAGTAGCTAAGTCACATGAGAAAAATCAAGTCCAAATACCTTATAAAAAAATGTTAATTCCAAGAAGTTGTAGAGTTCTATGATATTATTTGGTTGGTGGCCATTCATAGATTACTTGATTCTTGGCCTATTCCACATGTACTCCTTGAGAATATACTATATTCCAAATATTGTATCTCCCACTTGGAAAATGGATATTTATCAATGTTTGCATATAACTCATGTTTTCAAAAAGTGTCAAGCATCTCTACATGGAACAAATATCCATCCTAAGGTTTCTTAATGATAGGATGTCCTAAAGATATCCTACAAAAAAATGAAGTGATTAATGGCTTGAGAATATCAATTATCATTTGTATGAATGTAGTTGGTCATTGGTTAAGATAAAGGGCATGACTAACCATTCAAATAAACCCTATTTTTCTTTATTATTATCTTCTAAATGTTTTTATGTTTAAAAAATATGGTGATACCAAAACTTAAGATTGATTTTGGTGAATAAATTTGTACCATAGAGTTGGTCCAATATTAATCCTTAAAAGAGAGTAGAATTTATTCACTATGATCTTGTTGAGAAATCTATAATCAATGCATAACTTCCATGTGTCATACTTCTTATAAAAAGAACAATTGGTGAAAGGAAGCAAGGTATGCAAAAATGCTTCTTACATTAATATTCTAAGGATATTGTTGTATAAATTTTATTTTTTAACAATTACAAAAATAAAAAGCACATTTTAAACATAAAATAAATAATATACCACAATACAAGTGTATGCAGGAAAACCCTTTTGGGAGAAAAAACACACACTCCAAAGAAAATAAATTTATTATTCAATAAACCACAATTATGATAAAATCATAGAGAAAAAATTCATAAGAGTATCACCAACTAGAGATCTTGAGGAATTCTAATAACTAAACAATATATACAAAAATCTACACAAAAACATCCATCTCAAGCAACTAATATATAGGATATACAAAACCTAAAACCATCAAATGATAATTAGAAACCCATGAGATAAAACCACCCATCAAATAGAACCAAAATTATCCCCCAATCAAAGATACCTTATGATGTATCATAACACACATTACAAGTTGGTCAACAAGTGTAACTTCCATTTACAACTCTTTTATGTGTCCAACTTTTTTTTGCTTTTTCTATGCAAGCTTTCATGGGTGTTGCCACAATAATGGGTTACACTTTTGGGACATCCTAATTTTTTCCTGAAATCACATCTTTTTAAAAAATATAATGATTTAAGCCTTGAAAGGTTCCATTTAAAGGATTTTATTGAAGATGGTTTGATCAAACCCCTTTGGATAGAACCATGCTAGTTTTAAACAATACCTATAATGGAGTCTCCTCTACACCTATCAAAATGTTGAGAAAAAAACCACTTTTGATTTTTTTGGTACGTAAAAAAAATTGTATTAAGATCAAAAAGTGAAATACAAAGATTCAGCTTAGAAAATAGGTAATGTAATCCATGAGCCCACAACCCAAAACCTCTACATAGTAGACCAGTATGTAGGAAGAGACCCCCAAAGCCCAAACCAAAAGCTATAGATTTACACGGTTTCAACATAGATTACATACACACCCAAATACCTCCATAGCGCTTTGAAAAAACAAGAACCCACCATTGGTAGAAACAAGTAGAGACGAGTGACCATCATGAGCAAAAATGGAACCTACCATCAATAGCAAAAATTTGATTTGAGTGGCCATCATGAACCAAACACATAGGGCACCCAACCACCACTAGTCTATCTCCACACCGTCCACAAGAAGGTACTCATGAAAATGACCCCTCCATTCCACCTCATTTGTAGGCTCTAGGTAAAGATGATGCTTTAGAAAAATCACACCACACTAGGTCCAAGCTCTGTGTTCCCTTAGAGCCTCCCCTTTAATGTCTAATAGAAAAGGGTAGTGCTTCATATGGACACCTGAAATAAAGACCTTACTCATATCTCTTGGTCGAGGTATTCCAACATCAGGTTCCACAATTATTAGAACATACTCCACCCCACCAAGCAGATCTATCATTATCAAATTTTGTACTATAAGAAAAATCATCACCTTGGGCATGTCAAAATCCAAGAGAGAGGCAATGAAGTGTGATGCAATGTCTGCATTTATTCTTTACCTCTCAAAAGATACCATAAAATCCTACCCCAGGATAAGCTGGAAGGCCTCAAGTACCAACGAATCCCAATCCTTAAACACATACCTCAATCTACTAGATGAAATGTTGCCTAAAATTCCCAGAGCTTATGTGAAGCTATGAGTTACAAAGGTGTCTCCATCCTGTCATAGTAGCCAAAAAAAATGCCAACTGAGGGCATTCTACCACCTTAAATCATCCACAATATGTGTGACCATAAATGCTCATAGCATGCCACACAAGAAACATTCACCATGATGTCGTCAACAGTACCATCGCGGGCAGATACAAACAAAGGAAAGGAAAAAGCATTGAATTCCTAGTTTGTTGATCCAACCATGCCAATCCAAAGAAATTATGTCTTGAGGACTATTGGGTCCAACTAAATGACACAAATAAAAACCCCATCACCCTCGCCAAATTGTTACAAGAAAAAATGAGCTAACAATTCTACCTCTATGGACCTCAAATTTGTTTGTCCTCTTGATTCCATCCACCCCCTCATTAGCTAACTTTTCAACCCCTGATTTTGCTTCTCTATAGGTGTGTTTCACCATATATCCGCTAAAAAGGATCAACAACCAAATAGCCTCCTCCAACAATGGTTGTAGCTTCTAATTTAACAACTTTCCAGACTTCAGGGCTTGAAAAATCACCATCGAATCACCTTCAACTTAAATCTAGTCCACCCCCAACTCCCTACACAAATGGAGGCCGCCAATGAGCCCTCTCAGGTCATCCATAGTATTTGTGTCCTCTGGGATCAGAATGGAACAAGCAACAATCACCCTACCCAACCAGTCTTTGATAATGTAGCCCACACCAGACACACCCAGGTTTCCTCGAGAAGCACCATCAAAATTCATTTTGTACCAACTTAGTTGTGGTGGGTTCCAGAAGATGCCTTTCCTATTGTCTTTCTTCACACCCCTAGTGAACACCCTTGGTTTGGGAATATTCAAACCAAACTAGGCCTTTCTCATCTATGCATCCTAATTGGAAAACTTCGTCTTGTCATGGTTCATTTGGGCCATCCTGCAGTTTGTTACCATAATAATCGCGACCTCCGAATAGTTGATAAATGTTGGGAAATCTCTCACATTATCTAGAAACACTCTCCAATTCCTTTCTTTCCAAAGTTCCCACATGACTAGTGAAGGGTTGATCTACCAAAGAGCTTTGAAAAGGGAACCCCTCTTGAGTAAAGGCCAAGAGGAGAACATCAAGAAAATTTCATTAGGTAATGCTCCAACCATCCATGTTTGGTGCATATCCACTTCCAACATGCAAGCAAGAAAGGGAACCTGATTAAGAGATGATTGGCATCTTCCTCCACCCTTTTACAAAGAATGCATCTAGAGGCCCTCGAATAACCCATTCTACAAAACTTTTTTGTTGTTAGAATCCTATCTTGGAGAGACACCCAAGCAAAAGTACTAGCTTTGGGAAGACAAATCTTGCTCCAACATAAGTATAGTGGTAACTAAGATTTCCCATCATCATTGTATTGCAACTCATATCCTTTTTTCTTGTACACACCTGATGACGAACCTGCCCATACCAACCTATCATCCTTTGCTCTAATTGTTATTCTTATCCTATCCAGTACCTTAGCCAACCTCTCCGCTTTCGCGATGGGAACAAGTAGATCCACCAAGTCCTTCCAAGCCCACACAAAATGGCCATCTTCTAGTTTTGCTATCATATAATCCCTCACCCTAAGACCCCAAATTCATTGCAAGATATTCTTTGTATGATCCAAATCCAAAAATTTGTCAATACTTAGAAAGCCACCCCAAGAATCCTCCCAAAAGAGCAGTTATCTACCATCATGAATACCCCAAGAGAGTTGATCCAGGATAAGGGGTTGACATGACCTCATGAAGGGATCAAAACCATTGAGGAAATTTTTTAGTCAAAAGAATGTGGTTTGCATTTGTGTCACTCAAATATTTATTCTAAATAATCCTTTCCCATTTAGCATTGTTATTCAAGTGCATGTTCTAAATTAGCTTCTCACCAAGCACTTTATTTTGTTTGAGTATGTTGTGCAGCCCAACACCGCCATTATCCCTTGAATTATAGATAGTATCCCACACAATGAGAGGGAATTTATTCGGATCAAATACCCCTTGCCAAAAGAACCTACACATTATGTGATTTAAGTTAGTGGTCATACCACTCAAAAGTGCCAAGCATGACATCAAGTAAATTGGTGAGGTAGAGATGACAACTTTCAACATTATAATCCTTCCAACCCATGAGAGCCACTTCCCCCCAGAATACAATCTCCTATTCACCCTATCCTCCAATGGATCCAATAATCTGCTATTACTGGTCCCTTTTTCCAAAGGAAGCCCCAGATGAGACATTGGAAATTGCCCAATTTTGAACTTTAGAGCTCTAGATACCACCAATTCATGCTGAGGATTGGTGTTTAGGAGAAAGATCTCAAACTTTTCCTCACTCACACACTGACTTGAGGCATCCATGTATTCTTTAAGAATATGTTTGAAAGCAATCACTTCCTTCTCCCTTGGAATCCCAAAGAGCATCGTATCATCAACAAATTGTTGATGAGTAACATTAGGCATGGCACAAGTAATTTGCAAACCCACAATGCCTCCCTGAATGGAAGCGCTTGTAATTTTTCTACCTAGGGAATCAACCATTAGGATAAAAAGAGAGGGTGAAAAAGGATCACCCTTCCTCAGACCCCTTGAAGATTCAAAAATCCAACTGGCTCACCATTGACCAAAACTAACTAGCGAGGACTAGCGATGCAATTGAATATCCATGAGACCCATTGGTGTTCAAAACCAAAGGATTCTAGTGTTTTGCAAAGGAATATCCAATCCACCATGACATAGGCTTTTTTTATGTCAAGCTTAATGAGCATGCCTAGTTTCTTGATGCCTTGAATCGAGTATATGACCTCATGTGCAATGGTGACACCTTCAAAAATTAACTTCCCAGGCACAAAGCATGTCTGCTACTTTGCAATCAAACATGGGAGGATAACCTTCAGTTGGTTAGTAATGGATTTTTCCAATATTTTGTATAACGTATTGCATAGTGTAATCAACCAAAATTCATCCAAGGATGAAAGCTTATCCTTTTTAGGTATGAGAGCCAGGAAAGTGTTGTTGATTTCTCTCAGAATACGCCTTGATGCCTTGGCTTACTCCAAATCCTCCACTACCTCAGGCCCAATAAAGTACCAACTTTTTTGAAAGAAACATGTAGGAAACCTATTCGGCCCTGGATCCTTATCCGAATGAAGTTAAAATGTAGTGATACTAATTTCTTCCTCTGTGAAAGGGCATGACAACATTTTTTTCTATTTTTTGGTAACCAATTTGGGAATGTTGCTTAAGAGAAGATTTTGCGCTTGCAAGTTAGAGGCATCCAAATTGTTGAGCAGTTGAGAGAAGAATCTCACTGTCTCTTCCATAATTGTAGTTACTCCATGGATTTCACCATTACTTCATTTAAGACTCGTGATTATATTGAACTCCCTTCTCACTTTTGTAGAATTGTGGAAGAATTTGGTGTTCCAATCTCCCTCCTTAACCCAAGTTTGTTTGGATTTATGATGCCAGAAGGTTTCCTCTCTTTCCAACGTCTCTTTCAAAATCCTAAGAAGATCTTTCTCCCTTAAGACCATCGCTTCATCCATTCCATGAGATAAGACAACCTCATTGACCATAGCTAGTTCTTTTCCCAGACACTCTTTCTTTGAATATTTTCCCAAAATGCATTTTATTCCATTCCTTAATCTGCTACTTTAATAGCTTGAGTTTGCTTACAAAATTGAACAACTTGTTGCCTACCAGTGTCACTTCATTCCACCATCCCTCAAGCTTTGGAAGAAATCAAGGATTGTTGAACCACATTTTTTTGAATCTAAATGGATAGTAGGAAAATTTATTATCCCCTAAAATCTCTAATTTGATCAGGTAGTGGTCAGATCCTGATAGAGGCAAGATACTACAATCGAAGGTGAAAGGGAACATAGCCAGATACCCACCAAAAAAGAATGTGTCCAAATTCTCTGCAATATTACTGAACCCCATCCAATGATTCCTTTAGGTATAGTTCTCGTCTGACATTGGAATATCTAATAAAGCATTCTTGTTTACAAACTCCTTAAAGTCCAACTGGGTTTGTGTCTTATTTTTTACTCCTCCCCTTTTGTCATTACTATGCAAAATTGCATTAAAATCCCCACCCAAAATGAAGAAAGGCTCTTGTGCCTCCTAGGTAAACTTCTCAATTTCCTTCCATAATTCCCTCGTCTTTTGATAGTTGGAAGGGCCATACACACATTTATCATCATGATAGAAAGATTGGATCTAAAAATCCTAATCTTGATAGCTAACCAGTGTTGACAAGCCACCATCTCCTCCAAATACACCACTTGTGGCTTCCACAATGTAAGGATATTGCCAGAGGCACCCTCAAACTCCACATATGATAGTTTCCAAAACTTGCATTTAGTTTTGAGAACTTCCACCTCCTCCTTACTCATCTTAGATTCATGGAATAGCACTAAATATATGGTCAAATTAGCTAGGAAGTGTTTGAATAGATGCTATTTGTTAGGGGAATTTAAGCCCCTAACATTCCAAATTATTATCCTTATTGGCCCTCAGGAAGGGTAACACCCTTCCCTGATCTTAGAAGCATAGTTATTTTCTACTGCCCAATTGCCTCACCATCCATCATTCTCTTCTTCTTGTTGGTTTTCCTACCAACTTTCTTCTTGTCTCTAGAGTCTATATTTCTCTTACGACCAATGGTTTGCTTTACTCCTAGCTTCTCTTTCGAAGTTTGAAGTAAACCCACATCTATAATTTCCCCATCCTCCAAAAGTTTTGGTAAAATGATCTTGCTTACCATCCCCTCCCCTGAAGGGTGAGTCTCTTCCTCCTCCCATTCCATCCAATCTAATTCCTTTACTTCTATAGGGATCAATTGTAATTTGTTTTCCACACACCATGCTAGTGCTAGAAGGATTGGGAATTGAAGCCCTTAGATATTTTACAACTTCCCCTGCTAAGCTTTGTAGCTCATTACCAACCTCTAGAATCATCTCCCAGTCTTGGATCATATGATCCCTCATCCCATCTATCTCCACCGCTAGAACCCCTTATTTGGCTTCTGTTGTCATCATCTCAAGATTCATTAGAGGCTCCTTTTGGGACTCACTATGGCTTTCCTGCCCTGTGGCCACTCTTACCAACCTTTTAGTCTCATTCTAAACACCACATAGACCTATGCTTCACTAATTTTCTCCCCCTAAATTACCTTCCTCTTGTACTAGCTTCCCTTTCCCCTTATGATCTATATTGTTTTTTGCCCAATATTCCTCATTCTTCCATGTCTTCCATAATACCAATTGTTCCTTTGAGAATTACCAAGCTAATTTTTGGATCCATTATCCCTTTGCATGTATTAGTTCCACCTCCTCCTATTTGTAGCTCCATGGTACCATCTCAATACAAATCTTCATTATACCCTCATTCCCAAATAGTAGAGCCTCTTCATCGATTCCCAAAACCTTTCCCAAAGAATCTCCTACACATTCAAGACTTCCTTGCTCCACATCTTTGATGGTAAATCTCTTAGATTTATCCAAATCACCATCTTGTCTGGGATAAGCATCTTCAAGTTGAAATTCCCCACCTAGTTCTTAAGATAGAACCCCATACCATCCATAACCAAATCTTTCATAGCCATTATAGTTTGTTTTATTTGTGTAGAGACATAGACAATTATAAGGAAATCATTTTGAATGAATTTAATACTTACCTCCTTACTCCATTTTCTCGCCCACTAGTGAATCATTTTTCTTTAAGGCATTCACCGCCCCACCATTTAGAAAGGATGGCACATTCTTCCAGCTTTTCTTTCATTGCAACAATAAGTTTTGAAGGGATGACAATCACAGTGCAATTTCTATCACCCCTCCTCTCCTCCTTCCCAGTGTTTGCCATTGTGCCACCGTAATCCATAAGGTTTTGTCTATCCCATCGTTGAGCTTTTTTCGTTAGATGGGGAGACCAACCCAACCACCTATTTCCAACCCATTTTATTTTTGTCACCTCAAATTCCTTAGAATTCTTGTTCATGTCTTGAATTTCTTCTCTTTCCCACCTTGTTGGGAAATAGCTCCTCGTTTGATATTGATTGGATTTACGATCTTGCCCCCTCACATTCTTCCCTTGCTAACCATAACACATCTTCAATTCACCCTACAAAAATCCCTTCCTATCAACTTGAGCCACCCTTTCCCCATTCCTTCTTGTCCAAATCACGACCCAAGGGGGTTTGGCCCTTGATATCTTCCTCTAAACGAAGCTCTCCTTCCTCTTTTTCCTCTATCTACTCTTCTCACCAAAGCTTGCTCTTGGAAACCATTTCCCATGATCCATGGATCCCTCGATCTAAAACCAACATCTTGCTAACACATCCTACTTCTTGTTTTCAAAGAAGGCCAATCCTTTTCTACATCCACTACCCATGATGCAATCCTCTCTTGCCAAAATTTTCCGTTGCACCTACCATTTTTTTCTCTAAGCGTTTTCTTGTTAAAAAACCACTTTTGATTTACCTTTTGGGGGATGAATTCATTTAAAATTTATGTTTTGTAAGTATGTAATCCTTATTATAAGCTTCCCAAAAAGCATACTTTTAAATTATTTAATTTGAATATTATATTTATTTATTTATTTCTTGTGAATGTAGGTTTTTCAATGAACATCAAGGTCTTTGCTTCACACATACGAAAAAATAGGAAAATAGAGAAAAAAATCTAAAAAATGCATGTCCTCTAGGTATTTATGTCCTTATTCCAAAAAAAAATTGAATTTTGATACATACAAAAAAAATTATGCTCTTAATAGTCCTTATTCCAAAAAAAATTTGAATTTTGATACATACAAAAAAAATTATGCTCTTAATAGTACACCTATGTCTAAATTGTAATTGGTTTGACTTCAAAACTTAATTAAAAAAATATTCAATAAAAAATTATGAAACCAAATGCATCCTCTATATATTGTAGTTACAAATCTAAATTCAAAAAAATAGAATTTTATCCTTCATAGAAAAAAGTTGTGGTTTATAGTACACATCACTCTTTAAAAATGTTGTTAACTGTTAAAAACTAGTTATTGAAGTAGATGAAAAAACAATGCAATTTGATTCCAATTTTTTTAAAATATATATATTTAGAATTTACAGACAAAATGTCACAAATCACTAGTTTGCATCATCTTCAAATTCCTCACGGTTTAGTACCTATAAGTGTCTAAAAGTGAAGATTTAGTTCAAAATGTTCATTTCAATCTCAAGTTTCGCCAAAAAGTGTAACCCACTATTGTGGGATCACCCTCAAAGCCCATAAATGTTGATTTTTTGGGCCAATTGGGACCATTTTTTTAAACTACTGAATAACCGAGAATATTTATTTTGGCCAGAAACCAACACTATAGCCCAAAAGTTGAGTTTTTCTATTTTATATCTAAAAATTATACTTTTGTAATATTAAAATTAGGATCAAGGTTGAGACACCTTTTCTAACATTCTCCTACTTTTCAAACACCTTGCAAGAGAAAAAGGAGTATCGACACCATTGTCTAATTATTAGGGGTTGAGAGGCCCATAGACTAGAGCACCACTTGAATTTTCTTGTGCTCACTAGCTTCATTATTGCATTTGTAGCTTTATTCAAAGAATCAATATTTTATAGCATCACTCTTCCATCTTCTACAATATATTAAACAAAATATTATTGGACATTAATATGCTCCATCATTATATGAAAGCTTGTTTTTCCAAATATATGGCACTCTAATTGTCATAATGAATCATAATGGCTCCTTCCTCTAGCCCAAAATCTAATCATAATCTCTTAAGGAAATGGCTTACTTACAATAATGTATTACTACCATGTACAATGCTTGTATAATGAACAAAGTGATCATATCCTATCGATTACTCATCTAACTAATTGCACCACCAAACATAGTCAAACTATATACATTGGTGGATCTTCTACTACCAATATCTCTAGCCCAATCTAAAGATTGTATTTACTACATTCCAATGTACTCGTCCAAGATTAGCTAAAATTGGCTAAAGAATCCCACTGTTTGGGAAATGTCTAGTCTTGTATATACCATAACATACATAAAACTCTTGATTTCACTAGGATAAGGTAATCTACTCATATACTCCATCTCACTAATAGAAATTGGACAATATTTGATGCAAGTGCATCTACCAAAAACATCTATTCAACTAGGGTACTCAAGACCCAATCTCAACTTGGAGAAGATCAACTAATAGGCTCACTTATTTCTTCATCAAACTTCATCAATTTCACTATTTTCCACATCACTACAAGAATTCAAAACAACATGTCAATATTCCAATTCACCAATACCATATTCCAGACCATCATAAGCATCAAATTATCTGAACTTAACACAAAACCTGATTAGAGGAACTGAACTTATCATTTCACTCAACATCCACCAAATTACACTTCATTTCAACCCCTTTCCAACCAAGGAAAAAAGACATCATTCACTTATCTTGCTATTAATATTTTATTTGACACCAAGTCACCTTTATCACTATCAAACTAACTATGAAAAAACAAATAATTGGTAAGAAAGACTCTGAGACATTCAACTTGATCCCTTGCACACTCAAATCACATATTTACACCATAAAACCACATTGCCAAATCTTCCAAAAACAACACACTTTGTCTTCTAGAATTTTCCAAGGTACAGAAACATCTTTACCAAATGTTCTAAACTATTTCCAAATAGAATCAGTCACTTTTACCACTGTATGCTTAGAAACTCAATTTCTTGCAAGGAAATACCATTATTCTACCAGCACTGCAAAACCCCTAAAATGGGTATACCATCTATTCCACCATGCTTCACTTCAAGAAATAGACATTATTAGGGACTCAATATGGCATATGTAAGCATACCTCAATGAGAGATCAACTTGTTTTGGAAAATAACACTGAACAATTGACTGTCCATGCCTAATTGCTTTAAATTACGTCATATTTTCAAAACAACCACCATCTATTCAACTCCAATTTACTAAATAACCATAAACAATCTTTGTACAAGTGGAAAAACACACAAATCATCAATCTTCAAAGTAGGAAATGCCCATCAATACAAACAAACAATAAACCCTTAATTATAGTATTAGCAATCCCCAAAAAATGAGGGTTTGATGGAAACATATATTCCAAACCACCTTATGCTCCACCACTGCTTTATTCATTTTTTTTGTGTCTGAATATGATTTAGGAAACATTCCCAAACCTCTGCAACTGATATTTCTTCAAACCCTTGACTGTAGCAGCAATCAATCCATGGTAACCTTTCAAATTCCCCCTGAAATAGCAACTCCATCAATGCATTCTTGTTTCCCCTATACCTACACACAAGTTCAAAACTTAAAACATCCTAAATCAATCTATTCCACCGATCTACAAGGCCTGATTTGGTGGAGTAGAGAACATTTGCTTAATTGACTCTCAAACCCCATATTTTTAAGGGTTTCTAACTGTTCTACAGAGAATTCCTTCAAACGAATGTTCTACACAATCAAATCTCTTCTAGATGGATTCAAAGAAAAGTTAATTCATTGATCTAACAAGAACTATAAGGTTTAGAACCTAAATCTTCTACCCAAATTGTACAAATGGATGAACAGGAAGAAAACTCAAAAAATTACTAAATAGGGTACTTTTATTTATTGTAAATCTTCAAGAATACAAAGAATGATCCTTTGCTCGCCCTTTACAAGGTTTATATAGATTTTTCCATAATTTTTGTAACTGCCCCATCAACTTCTTCGACCAATCCTTTCCTTTTCCACAAGTGACTTCACATTCCTGATTTTTTGCTTTTTTGTATCTTTTACACTAGTGACAACTTTTAACAATTTTACAATTTTTTTTCCCATCTTTTGACCTCCTAGAACCTATTTGAGACTCAATTACAATTGAATAGGCCTTATCATGACCTTTTACAATGCTTTACCATGAAAATTTGAAATTTTTCAATTTTTTTCCTTTTGAATGTACTTTGAGGACAAGGTGCTCCTGCACCATACAACCGACCAACAAAACCTTTCCAAGTCCCTTGGAAACATATTGTGTCAGCTTTATTATACCTACAAAACAAATTCAAATTTTCCTTGGATTGCTTCTTCTTTTCTTTGTCTTCATCACCATCTTCACTGTCTTTGCCATCTATCTTCATCTTTGTCTTCTCTTGCCTCTTGCCTTTCTCTTTTTGTCATCAGGTTCTCAATCACTTTTCTCTTTCAAAAGGACATAGGACTTCCCTTTCACCACTCACAACTTTTCCAATAACTCTTTTCTCAACCAAGGAAACAGGATTGTCCTTGCAAACTTTCCTCTTTCTTTCACAATTCATCCTTGACCTTCTTTGACCAATCACCTTTTCATCTTCTTAACTACTCCCATTAGTGGAGTACTCTTCAGGCTGCAAACTCAAGTGCTTCCTCAGACATTATCCATCTGTTTCTTACTGCAACACAACTCAACAACTCAACAAACCAAGCAAGTTCCTCCTTGCTTCCAACTTCTCTCAACTTTCTTCTGCCTTTTCTTGGTAGCAACCAGTTTATCTTCTCAACCTGCACAAACTCACAACTTCTCTCTGTAGCTTAGATGGATTAAGCACCTGCAACCAAACTCAACAACTCAACATCAACAACAACTTAACCAACTTATCATAATCAACCATCTCTGATACCAATTAATGCAAGGGAATCTACTAAAAACATCTATTCAACTAGGGTACTCAAGACCCAATCTCAACTTGGAGAAGATCAACTAACAAGCTCACTTATTTCTTCATCAAACTTCATCAATTTCACTAGTTTCTACATCACTACAAGACTTCAAAACAAAATTTCAGTATTCCAATTCACCAAAACCATATTCTAGACCATCATTAGCATCAAATTGTTTAAACTTAACACAAAAACCTTATTAGAGGAACTGAACTTATCATTTCACTCAACATCCACCAAATTACACTTCATTTCAACCCCTTTCCAACCAAGGAAAAAAGACATCATTAACTTATCTTACTATTAATCTTTTACTTGACACCAATTCACCTTTATCAATATCAAACTAACTATAACAAAACAAATAACTGGTAAGAAAGACTCTGAGACATTCAACTTGATCTCTTGCACACTCAAATCGCCTATTTACACCATAAAACCACATTGCCAAATCTTCCAAAAACGACACACTCTGTCTTCTAGACTTTTCCAAGGCATAGAAACATCTTTACCAACATGTTCTAAACTATTTCCAAATAGAATCAATCACTTTTACCACTGTATGCTTAGAAACTCAATTTCTTGCATGGAAATACCATTATTCTACTAGCATTGCAAAACCCCTAAAATGGGTATACCATATATTCCACCATGCTTCACTTCAATAAATAGACATTATTAGGGACTCAATATGGCATATGTAAGCATACCTCAATGAGATATCAACTTGTTTTGGAAAATAACACAAAACAATTGACTGTCCACGCCTAATTGCTTCAAATTAGGCCATATTTTCAAAACAACCACCATCTATTCAACTCCAATTTACTAAATAACCATAAAAAGTCTTTGTACAAGTGGAAAAACACACAAATCATCAATCTTCAAAGTAGGAAATTCCCATCAATATAAACAAACAAAAAACCCTTAATTATAGTATTAGCAATCCCCAAAAAATGCGGGTTTGATGGAAACATATATTCCAAACCACCTTATGCTCCACCACTTCTTTAGTCATGTTTTTTTGTGTCTGAATATGCTTTAGGAAACATTCCCAAACCTTTGCAACTAATATTTCTTAAAACCCTTGATTGTAGCAGCAATTAATGCATGGTAACCTACACACAAGTTCAAAACTTAAAACATCCTAAATCAATCTACCCCACCAATCTATAAGGCCTAATGTGGTGGAGTAGAGAACATTTGCTTAATTAACTCTCAAACCTCTATTTTAAGGATTTCTATCTGTTCTGCAGAGAATTCCTTCAAACAAATGTTCTGCACAATAAAATCTCTTCTAGATGGATTCAAAGAAAATTTAATTCACTAATCTAACAAGAACTATAAGGTTTAGAACCTGAATCTTCTGCCCAAACTGTACAAATGGATGAACAATAGGAAACAAAACTCAGAAAATTACTAAACAGGGTACTTTTATTTATTGTAAATCTTCAATAATACAAACAATGATCCTTTGCTCACCCTTTACAAGGTTTATATAGATGTTTCCATAAGTATTGTAACTTCCCCATCAACTTCTTTGACCAATCCTTTCCTTTTCCACAAGTGACTCTTCGCATTCCTAATTTTTTGCTTTTTTGCATCTTTTACACTATTGACAACTTTTAGCAATTTTACAAATTTTGTTTTTTTTCATCTTTTGGCCTCCTAGAACCTGTTTGAGACTCAAATACAATTGAATAGGCCTTATCATGACCTTTTACAATGCTTTACCATGAAAAAATGAAATTTTTCAATTTTTTGCCTTTTGAATGTATTTTGAGGACAAGGTGCTCCTGCACCACTATTCAATAGATAAATTTGTCCCCATCATAACAACAATACACAATGGTTTAAAAAATTTCAAGTTAAACCTCTCCAACATTTAGTTCACATAATTTAGCCTAAACCAATATTTTCTATGCACTCTACCTCTTTTGATCTCCATCCTTAAGATGTACCTAACTGCTCCTAAGTTCATCTCAAAGTGTGAAAAAAATGAGACTTTAAATTATAAATCAAACCTTTCCCATTACCAAAAAAATATCATCAACATATAATATAATAATTAGAATACAATCACCATCTATCTTATAATAAATGCAATGATCTAGTTTGGATATCAAAAATCCCAAACTTAACATAAAAGAATCAAAATTTTGGTACCACATCCTAGGATTTTGCTTAAGACCATACAAATATTTATTCAACTAAAAAACCAAATGCTCTTTACCTTTCTCAATGTAGTTCTCTCATTGCTTCATATAAATATATTCCTCCAAATCACCATGAAAGAATGGTGTCTTCACATCCATATGCTCAACCTCAAGATCACACGTTATAGCAAGTGTAAATAAAAATTGAACAAATGTCAATTTTTCTCTTGGAGAGAAAATATCACCATAATCCATTCCCTCAACCTAGGAATAACCGTTCACATTCAAGCTCACCTTTTACTTTTCAATATTTCCAGTATACCCTAATTTTATTTTGAACACCTATTTGCATTCAATAGGATTTCATCCATTAGGCAAAGGTACTAGGTACCATATGTTATTTTTATTTAAATAAACCATCTCTTCATCCATGTCCACCTTATAGGACTCTACATAATTCAAACCCATAGCCACCTTTACAATCTTAGGCTCATCAGTGTTAGTAATCAAATAAAAAATACATCTCCAATCAAAGAGAGTACATTTTTTATTGTTTATTTTGAGTGGACCTCCTTAATGACTAAGGTGGATTTTATCTCTCTTCTTAAGAAATATTTGAACTATCTAAGTTTTGTTCTTCTTTAGGCTCTTTGTGAGATTCTCTTTTAACCTTCTCGATATTTGGGGTTAGTTGAACCACATCTTTCTTTCCATCCTTCTTAAGCTACAATAATTTGGAAGAAGACTCAACTTCTCTAAAGATAACAGTTTTAGTATATAAAAATCTCTTAGCCATAGGGTCCTAAATTAATCTTACATATCCCTTCACACCAAAACCATATCCAATGAAATTTATTCTCCAACTTTGACTATTTTGAGCCCTAGGAACATGTGCATATACCTCACAACTAAAGACTTGGAGATGTCTCAATGAGGGATTTTTTCTCGACCACACCTCCATAAGAATCTTATCAACAAGAGTTGATGTAGGAGACCTATTACCCATGTAACAAGCTATGGAAACCACTTCTATCCAAAAAACTATTTTAGTATGGCCCCACTAAGCATACTCCCAACCCTCTCAATTAACATACTATTCATTATTTCTATAATTCCATTTCGTTGAGGGGTGTATGGAGTTGTTTTATGTCTTCATATCTCATGATCCTTACATAATCTATTAAAATATAGTGAATAAAGTTCATCTCCATTATCAATCCTTAAAATATTAATATTCTCACTAGTATGATTCTCTACACGATCCTTAAACTCTTTAAAATTAATGAAGACTTAATATTTAATAAATTAAGTAAATATACCCATATCCTTCTATTTAATCATTAATGAAAGAATCATAATATACATATTTAACAATTTAAGAAACATTAAAAGGAATATATACATAAAAATAGATTGAATCATACCCCATAAGATTTATGACACTAGAATAAAAGTTAACATGGTTTTATTTCTATATACACAATGTTCACAAAAATCAAATTCAATATTACAATCATTTAACCCCTCAACAAGGTTTTTATTTTTACATTCATTAAACTGTTCTCACCTATGTGACCCATCCTTTATTACTATAACATTGTTTTCTTTATTGGTAACTTAGTCTCCAAGGCATGGCACCCTTAGGTGCCCAAAAAACATGACCATCATAGGTAGACACAAAGCACATTTTTATTGTCATTTCCACTAGTGAGGGTGAATATTTTGTAGATCTCTTCACTATAAGAATTAAAGAAATATGACACTAAACTATGCACACATCTAGTTGAATAGGATACCAATCTAAACACCCTTTACAAGAACCATAGCTCCTCTAGCCATATTACACCTTTCAATCAAGAAAACAAATTATGTACCCACATCATTTAGTTTTCTTTAAAAAAGGGTTTCATGAAAAAGTAGGAATGTGTAGTACACCATTGATCCCCTTCACTTATCCTTTAAGGAATAAAATCGTGACTCTACCATGAACAATAATCTTAAAATGTGAATCATCTCCAAGGTACACCTTTCCTCTATCATATTCTGAAATTTTATAAACCAACCTCGATGTGAGGTCATGTGAAAAGAGGCAACAAAGTCTATCAACCATGAAACTTGCAATGCATGAGTAGCCAAGGAAGCAAAAAAAGCATCACCTTCATCCTAGGAGTATCTCTCAAACTTGTCATTAGAATTTACCTTTTCTTCTTCTTCTTCTTCTTTTTCTCCTCACAGTCTCTTCTTAGATGTTCAACTTTGTCATAGTTCCAACATTTCACCTTGAACTTACCTAGAGATCTGGATCTAGAATTAAATCTTAATCCATGTCCTTCTCTCCTTTTTTTCTTTGGATCTCCTATGAACTATTAGGAAATTCATAGAAAATTTAGAACTCTTCCTTCTCATTTCTTCAAAAATTAAATATGCAACCACTTTGTCCATCTTGAACTTGGTGGAAGTGCTCCCATTGGCCATAATAAGGTGGTCCCATTAATATAGCAAAGGAAACATTAAATTCATATATTAATCCTCCTCCATTCTCACTCACATGAAATACAACTAGATATCTACCATATTAAGGAATTTAGAAGTTTTTCCACAAGCCTACCATTCTCCATCCTAAGGGTATACAAATTTCCAAGAAATGATTATTTATTAGGGATATATCCCTACAAATTTCTCCAAGCTTTTTCCAAATTTTAACTACGATAGTCTCTTTGTACACATTTAGCAACACTAGATCATCCAAATTGAATCTAAAAAGACCCTTTTATTTTCTATCCATCTTGTGCCAATATTCTTGTGATGTATCTACAAGTTTGGATCTAGATACTATAGCCAATAAATCTCAATCTATTATCACACCCTCCATCTTGAACTTCCACAAATTAAATTTTGTGCTTGAGAACTTCTCCATCTCTATCCTTGATGTGTTGTCCCTATCTTCTTGTAATAAGTTAAAAACTTCTTTGTGTGAGCTCCCACTCAAATGAATATTAGTACAAAAAGCCTCTATCCAACACCTAGAATATGAGGTGATCAAACTCTAATACCAAATGAAAAGAAGTAGGATATGTAGAAAGATTTCCTACACTAATATTGTGAGGAGAGTTGTGCAAATTTCAAAGTTGTAATAATTATAGAAAGAAGAAATAAACATGAAATAAATAATATACCATAATATAGGTGTATGTCAAGAAAACCCTTTTAGGAGAAAATCCCCACTCTCCAAAGCAACTAAACATATTATTCAATAAACCATTATTACAATACACTTGTAGAGTAAGCCCTCACAAGGGCATCACTGACCAAAGATCTAGAGGAATTCTAATAGCTTAAAAATACCTACAAAACTCTACACCCAAACTTTATCTCAAGGAACCTAATATATAGGAGATAAAAAACCGAAAAACCATCAAATAGTAATTAAAAACCCATGACCTAAAATCACCCAAAAAATGGTGACCAAATTACCCCTATATCAAAGATGCCTTATGATGTGTCATAACATGCATCATAAGTTGGTAAACAAGTGTAACTCCCCTTTACAACTCTCTTATGCATCCAAAAATGCTTGCATTTCATATGAAAACTTTTGGAGGCCATAAATTTTGATTTGGTGGGACAATTGGGACCTTTTTTAAAAATTCAAGAGCTCAAAAATGTCTACATAATAGGCACTCCATAGGAAGTGTCAAGTAATCGAGAATATTTATTTTGGACAAAAACCAAATTTGTAGCCCCAAAAATTAAATTTTCTATTTATATATGAAAATCACACTTTTTTTAATCGTAACATTAGGAGAAGGTTGAGACACATTTCCCAAAAATTGGGTTGTCACAAGGCAATGAGTTGGGTCTAATTTGTCATTTATCCATGATTTTATAGATATATCATTTGATATTTTAATTATCCAAAAATATCTATAGTATAAATAAGTATTAGATAGATGTAGTTCATGAATTAAATAAATAGTATGTTATATTACATAGTATGTAGACTCTACCTTTGGTGGCTAAAATACATCCTTGTATGTTTCCAACTTGTGGTTCAACTTTGAGGTATCTACAATTATTGCTAGATAAATTGTGGTATGAATTTGTACCACAAGGATATTCTTACATTCAAGTATCACCATCAAAAGTAAAAAAATATTACTAGGAACAACTAGCTTCTTATATTTTTAAGTTCTATTGAACAATAGATTTGAAACTAATAGTATGCAGTCTCTTTTCAACAATATCTATTACATATTTTCTTAGATTTTCTTTTTAGACTGCATGTCAATGATTAAAATATGGTTTCCTAATTAAAGCATCACTTACCTCTAATGAAGCAACATAATAAAAGCTTGTATCTTGGAAAGGCTTGATGTTATACACCAATTGAAGCTACCGCATGAAAAGTTTCTCATATACTATAATAAACCATACAATGGATTATGGTTATGTGTGAGGTGTTAGTCTTCAAACAAGTTTAGGAGAAATTAGATTCTTCTAGCTACTATTGGTAATCATGAATTTTATCAATCATCCATTGATCCATATTTGATAGTATAATAATATCTACTTCCTTAGTGCCTAAAAGTATAGATGTTTATGGTATTAACCATTGCACTCAGCTCAAATTCTATGATTTGCTTATCTTTTTCTAATTTCATAGTGATTGTACTTGCTACCTTAATCTATGTAATTAGAGTCTTCCATGCGAAAAATTCTTCAATTGAATGAGTATTGAAGTTGTCAATTGAACACCAATTGCTAGCCTTGAATTGGCTATTTTGGTCATTTGGAATTTTCTTCTTCTTTTATGGATTTCCCTAGTTTGGAATTTTGATTATAGGGATTAAAATAGGCTCTGGTTTGAGACATATAATCTATATTTTATCTTGGTCTTGAATTTGGCCTTTGCTTTAAAATTATAAGAAAGTCCATAGAATTCTCTTATTGAATAAATTTATATAAAATCCATATTTTATTGGATATGTGCTCTCAAATTTGACATGTATCTATAATTTTTTTTACTCTAAATACTAAATACCCAATTTGGAAACCAACATGTAAAAGATATTTGTTTATTCTTGCATTGGTTGACCTCAACTTTGGCATAATTAAGATAACTTGATGTATTGAGCATCATAATTTCTAACAATGGAGGAAAACAATTCAAATTCCTCGTAGCAACAATGGAGGAAAACCATTCAACTTCCTCATAGCTTCTTCCCACCTCTCCACTTTCCCAAGATATAAATATTGTAAAATAATGTGAGTAATATTATAAAATATTAAATATATGTGGAATAACTAAATTAAGAATAAATTAGACAACAATAATTACACAACACGTAAAATTACATAGGAAAACCATACCAATAAAAAATCCACAAAAAATATCATTTTACTAAGAACACTTTTATAAATGTCTATTTAATAAATAAATAAAAGTTGGGGATCCACTTCTCCTCACTTTTATTAGCCCATTATTTACTCTATGTAGAGTGAATTTAATTTTGAACATACACCGAAATACTAAGACGGGGGGTGAATCAATATTCTATCAGATCTAAAAAAGTAAAAAATGGAGCGACCTTCGGAAGGAGATGTGCGAATTTTGACAGGAGATGCGCGAACCCTTGGAGGGGCTCGAAGGCGGGAGGAATCTGGCGATGCTGGTGCTTGGGCAGCGACGGGTGCTGAGGAAATAGCACTCAGAAGGAAGGAAAAGCTTTGCGATGCCCCGTGCCACAAATCCTTTCTTCCTATCGATCTGTTCAAGGAAGCCCAGGAAGAGAATGATCTGCTCGAAGAAGTGGCAGTTATTGGCAGGGTCGCGGGCCCTAGATTCGAGCGCAGTAAAATCAAAAGTTGGCTAGAGGGGGTCTGGAAAGACATGGAGGCAATCAAATTCTTGCCGAAAGGTTTTTTTGTTGCTGTTTTCCAGTCGGTGGAGGCCAGAAACACCATTTTAGAGGATGGTCTTTGGAAGATTGAGGGTCATCCTCTTTACCTCCAAAAATGGTGCCCTAACTTTAATGTGGCAAAGCATGACCCTTATGAAAAACCAATCTGGATTCGCTTGTACAATTACCAATGGAATATTGGGCCGAGGAGTATCTGGTCAAGATTGGGTGCTCGCTAGGTACGCTGGTAAATGCCGACATTGGCATAATAGAGGGCGACTCTTACATCTATGCCCGTCTAGAGATCGTAGCAGTTAGGCCTGTTCCGAAAGAAATATTGTTTTGTGTGAATGGGGCACACTGGATTCAGTCAGTGGAAGTCGAGGAAGAGAAGTTCTTCTGCTCGTGCTGTCATGGGAGAGATCACAATTCAAAATCTTGTCGTCGGCCCATGAAGACCCGTCAAGTTTGGAAATAGAAAAGGCTCTCTTCCGGTTCTTTGGGGACGCCTACTCAGACTCACATGAAGAAGGAGCCGAATGAGGCTCAGAAAGCTTTCACTACTGGCAATGGTCCAAGCAAAAATGAAATGAATGTCCTGGCGGATTCGCCCCTGCCATCTAATCCCCCAGCACGGGCGGATCCTCCATTTGGGGAAGTGACCGCTATTTCCAAGTTGGCCATAATACCTTTTGTGCCCAGTGGAAAGTGTGACGGGGCAGGAAGCGGTGATTCTGAACAGGAAGAGATGTTTTCTGAGGAAGACATTTTGGACATTATCGAGCCCAGATGTTTGAGCCAAACGGCTACTGCGTTCCTGGGCAAATCAAAGAAGAGCAGGGGGAGAAAATCTAGCAAACAAAAAAGGGAAGAGGAGGCCAGGGAGAAAGGCTTCCAGAGCATCAAGAATTTCCTGTCATCTAAGGGAGCGGAGGCCTCCCTTGGACAGCAATGAAACTCCTAACATGGAATGTCAGGGGCCTATCGGCCCCTGACAAGCGACACTTGGTGAAGCGTCATTTAGACAGAACTAAGGCTGATATAATTCTGCTTCAGGAGACAAAGATTGACTCTCTTGCTGGCGGAAAGTTTGTTCAATACTGCAAAATGTGGAAAGGAACTTTTAGTGATTCTTCGGGTTCGGCTGGGGGCTTAGGTGTCCTCTGGGCCCCCAATGTGGTGGATATAAAACTTCTGGAGGCTC
Source organism: Sequoia sempervirens (assembly GCA_007258455.2). Lineage (NCBI taxonomy): Eukaryota > Viridiplantae > Streptophyta > Pinopsida > Cupressales > Cupressaceae > Sequoia > Sequoia sempervirens. Next base: position 23,576 of record VDFB02283212.1, read on the forward strand.
GGCCCAACTGGATGCTGTGTTGGGTTACTTGCTGGGTGAATGGGTTTGGCTTTCATTTATTCAACGTGTATGGAACAACAAAAATAGATGAAAAACTGAGAATATGGAAGGAAATCAAGTTGTAGGTGGCAAATCAAGGTGGTGATTTGGCTATTCTAGGAGGAGATTTTAACGCTATTTTGAACTTGAATGAGAAAAGTGGCGGGCTGCAAAAGGTAAACCGGGTAATGGAGGATTTCTGAGACTTCATTTCAGATTTGTCTACTGTGGATTGTATTCCTTCCAATGGCTCGTTTACATGGACCAATAGGCGGATGGGCTTCACCAACATTTCTGAGCGTTTGGATCATTTTTTCCTTGGCGTCGGTTGGTGGAGAGATGAGTTTCGATGTTCTGCTTCTATCCTCCCCATTGCTGTCTCAGATCACTTCCTGGTTCAGCTTGAGATTACTTTAAGCTCTAGACCTTCAAAGGGGTTCTTCAAGTTCGAATCGATGTGGTGGAGGGAGGCTTGTTTGCAGGAAAGATTGGAAGTTTGGTGGAAGGAGAGAATTAACTGTGGGGGCTCTGCTAGCTTCCGGATTTCCAAAAGACTCGGGTACATTAAAGCCAAGCTGAAGGTCTGGAATAAAGAACATTTCAAAAACATTTTTCATGAAAAGGCTAAAGTGGAAGCAGATTTGGAACAATTAAACGAGCATGAAATCAGCTTCGGCATGATAGCAGAAGAATTCAAGAGGGAAAAAGCCTTAAAAGAGTGGCATGCTGAGATTCTGGCTCGAGAGGAACTGTACTGGAAGGACAAGGCTCGCGAAACTTGGCTCAAGGACGGAGATGCAAACACGAAGTTTTTTCATGCTGCCACCCGATCAAGAAGAGATCGAAACAGAATTGCCAACATATGTACTGCCGACGGTTCTTTAATTAGTGACTTGGTGGGCCTTGAATTAGAAGCAATCCGCTTCTTCTCCGATCTGCTTGCTGCCAGGGCGGATGTTGGTGATTGGGACAAGGAGTTTCTAAACTGCATCCCAAAAATTATTGGGGACAGTGATAATAAGATGTTGTGTGCCCCTTTTTCCAAGGAGGAAGTCAAAGCTGCTGTCTTCGGGTTAAATCCAGAGAAGTCGCCGGGGCCCGACGGGATTCCCATAAAATTCTTCCAAAAATGTTGGAGTTTTGTGGGTCAGGATGTGGGTAACTTTTTGGAGGAATTCAGGAAAAAAAAGAAATTCGTCAAAGATATCAATAATACGGTGGTGGCCTTGATTCCCAAAAAAAAGACTGCTCATCCTTCGCTGACTACCGTCCGATCTCTCTGTGCAATAGTGTGTACAAAATATTGGCAAGAGCAATGGCGAATAGACTAAAAAAGGTGATGGGTTCAATTATCTCGATGGAGCAAAATGGGTTCACACCAGGAAGGGAGATAATAGATAGCATAATCACTACGTCGGAGGTGGTTCATTCGATTACTTCTGATCGGTTGAAGGGCATGGCAATCAAGCTTGATGTCAGTAAAGCGTATGACAGGGTCCATTGGGACTTTCTGTTGACAGTTTTGGAAAGATTCGGCTTTGCCCGTGAATGGGTTGAAATGGTTAGCTGGTGCATTTCCTCTCCTCGGTACTCTATTCTGGTTAACGGTTCGATGTGCGGCTTCTTCAGTGCTACTAATGGCCTCCGGCAGGGTGACCCGCTATCCCTGTTTCTCTTTGTCATCATGGCGGAGGCCATGGGACGTCACTTTTGTAGGTTAAGGGAAGTGCAAGTCTGGCGTGGAATTCGGGTGGCGGATGGGGTGGAAAATATCACGCACAACCAATTTGCCGATGACACTACGCTCTTCGAGGAAGCTACGTTGCGGGAGGCAGAGGTTATTAAGGGGGCCTTGGATAAATACATCGTTGTGTCGGGTCAAGTATTGAACAAGCAAAAATCAGAAATATATTTCTTTAACACCAAGCTCGCTGTTCAAAAGAAAATTGCCCGGAGCTTTGGCTTTGTGATTGGCTCTCTTCCATCGAAACATCTGGGTGCGCCCTTATTTCAGGGATTGTGCAAAACCTCTCATTGGGAAGACGTTCTGAATCGCTGTAGGATGAAGAAGGAGGTGTGGAAATGTAAATGGCTATCATTTGCAGGAAGAATTCAAATGATAAAATCGGTGTTGGCCTATGTCCCCATTTATGTCATGTCTTGCTTCAGTTTACTTGCTAAAGCCTGCGACAATCTTGAAAGTTTGCTGAAGAAGTTTTTATGGGATGGAGCCAAGGAGGAGAAACGAATTCCTTTGATAAGCTGGGACACTGCCTGTTTGCACAGGGATAATGGAGGTGCCGGGCTGTGAAAGATGGAGCTTTTGAACAACGCCTTGGGTGCAAAGCTCAATTGGAAAATCTACAAGGAACCCAAAAGACAATGGTGCAGAATTATTCGTGGCAAATACTTGGACAACATCGATCCCACTCGAATTCTAACTATGGCAAATTTCGTGGGCGGCTCGGCCGTCTGGAGGTTCATTTGGCAAAGCAGGGGATTGATCACAGACCACATCACGTGGCGGATCGGGAATGGGAAATATGCTAATTTCTAGCTAGATTCGTGGAATGGCCACCCTTCGCTTGAATCGCTTTTTGTCACAAATGATTGGATTGCGGATGTGGTTCACTATCGTGGGTGCAAAGTGATGGATTACGTTTGTGTCAACTCTGGCAATTTTGAGTTAGGATGGATCGATTATGCGGTGTTCCGCATCCCGGTTGAAGATCAAACAAAGCTGAAGACCATTTTGAGCAAGCGCAAAGTTCGGTTGACACAGGAGGCTGATGAGATAGTTTGGTGTGGGTCGCGGTCCGGGGAGTTTTCTGTAAAGATGGGCTACGAAATTCAGCGCGCACAGGGTAATTATGTTGGATGGCCGTCCTAGCTGTGCTGGAATTCACATCTTCTTCCAAAGGTCGGCGCCTTCCTATGGGCTGCGCTTCACAAGAGAGTTTTAACTGGTGAAAGGTTGGCCAAATATGGGTTTTACGGCCCCTCTATGTGCATGCTTTGCAGAGCGGCGGAAGAAAATGTTGACCACTTGCTTTTAACCTGCCCCACAGCTGCTTCATGTTGGGATTCGCTGATGCAATCCATGAGTTGGAACACTCCAAGACAAATGGATTTGAAGGACTTTCTGACAAGTTGGCCAAGACCGTCTGGTTGTGATCTATGGAGGGATGTTTGGTCGATTGCCCCATCTCTGCTCGTCTGGCACTTGTGGAAGGAGCAGAACCGAAGAGTTTTCAATGAAAAGAGTCTTGCGGTTTCAGATTTGATTAACCGGCTGGAAGCAAGCATCTGTGAGGTGACAAATGCAAAATGCTATTCAAGGAAAAACTCTAAGTTCACTGCTTGGGACAGTGCGCTAAGAAAGAGCTGGGGACTCCTGAAGCCTCCTGCGATGGTGGGCTCTGGCAACGACAGGAAAAGGCGTGAAGCTCGTTGGACGACCCCTAGGCCTGGTAGAGTAAAATTGAATTTCGACGGTGTGTCGAAGGGGAATCCTGGTGCGGCCGGCTATGGTGCCATTATAAGGAATGAAAACGGGGAATGCCTGTGGGCATCTGCTAAAGGGATTGGGGAGGCTTCAAACAACACAGCTGAGTTCGAAGCGTTGGACTGCGGTCTCTCCTTGTGCATTGATAAAGGGTACCTTGAGGTAGACATAGAAGGCGATTCGATGATCTGTATAAATGCAGTCCACAAGAACTCGGTACTTGACTGGAAGCTTAAGGGTATAGCCGCAAAAATTTAGCAGTCCTTATCTGGGCTCGCAGACTTTACAATCACCCATATCTACCATGAAGCTAACATGGCGGCAGATGTCTTGGCAAATATCGGGGTTTCCTTGGTTGATTCAAAAGTTGTCTACAGGGGCGATGGGCTACCCAACAATCTACAAGAGGCAATTACGAAGGATTGGCCAATCCAATTATTTCTGATATAAATGCCTTCGGTGATTTTGTCTGCTCCTTTCGTTTCTCTTTCCTCCAGCTGGCTAAGTTCGCCCCTGGCTGGTAAATCTTATGCGATGCTGGTTTTCTGATACCTCAATCCGCTTGTTGCATTTGTATTCAATTCCATGGGAGTTGTCCCCTTAGGCAGCATTTACCCAAAAAAAAAATATATATTCTATCAGATCTCAAAACTTTTAGGACAAAAGAAACTTCAAACTCTACGGCATTAGCAAGAACATGAAGATAAAAACAATGCACAACACAAAACAACACCAAATGTACTTGGAAAACCCTAGAGGGGAAAAACCACAGTGAGAAATGTTGCTAGGATCTATTGTCCTAATCTAGCCTCACAAATGAATAACAACTACAATTTTATTTTAGGGCTACAACCCAAGGAAGCTACTACTCCTTGAAAAGAGGTTTTAGGGTCACTCCCAAGGAAGCTACAACTCACTGTAGACTTTTTTTTAGGGATACTACCCAAGGAAGCAACAAATCTCTAATCTGAGAAAAAACTCAAGAATGATTACAAAATGACAGTCCTTCCATTGTCTGAAACTGACAATTAAGCTCAATCCTTTTGATGATTGGAATTCTACTTTTTCAATTCTGTAAATATTTTCAAATTTCTTCTACAACTTACTAGCTCACTTCTTTCAACATTCAAGAAGCTTTTCCTTTGGCTCGTTGCCTCTAGAAAAGAATTAAAAACACTCTTCACTTCCCTTCTATCACAGAGATATGATCAAATTGAATTTGGATAGGATCTACAACTTCTACTCTTTCTCTTTCAGTTGCTTATACAATTATCATAATGCATTACTCTCTCATCGACGACACCCCAAACCTAGATCAACTAGGTTTACAATGCATACATGATATTACATTGGGGTAAAAGCACAAAGTTGTGTCACACTTTATAAAGGAAACAACCAACACTGATCCAACTTTTAAACGTGAATCACTAAAAAGTGGCATATATGTTTTGAATTTTGAAATAATGTAAACTAGTAAAATATGTATTTTTTTAGTATATTTTATGTTTGTATTTAAAAAAATGAAATAAAAAATTATTTTAAACTAGTTTTTAATAAATTAACACTATAATTTAGTTGTTGATAAAATGTTGAAAAAATGAAGTTGCATGAGACATCAAACTTTTTACAGTAAATTTTATTTTTTTTCTTTCAAATTTTTTGTGTGTATTTATAACTTGAAGCTTTAGTGCATGGATATATTTTTTTCCAATTTTGATAAATATATTTTTAAATAACTATTAAAATGTGTGTGAATCAAAAAATAATTGTTTCCATTGGACATCAACTTTCATATTAAATATTTATCTAAAATTGAAAAAAAATATACCATCTTGAAATAGATTCTTTTATATAGTGCATCATATTTTTTTCAAATTTTTTTAATAAGTTTTAGTATTTTTCCTTGGCATGGTAATCAACCTAATATTTTGTGATGATAACCTACTTTTAGTAAAAATAAAAAATAAAATATAAATAATAATTAAACTATTAAAATAAATATATTTTTGAAAACTACACTTATGGATCTACAAAAGGGTATTTTTATATTTTTTTAAAAATGTTATTTACATTAGTAGGAGTTATTGAAACTTCAAGTTTTTCAAATAATTTTTTTTTTTTGGTAAATTGGACTCAAAATGGTGCTCCATGTATATTTAGCCAACAATTTTATTTGAAAAAGTTGTGGAAGTATTTAACTTAGCTAGAATGAATCTTACTAGATCATATGTTTGACCAAAATTGATTTATAGTTAGAAATGCTTAAATTCAATTGTGTTGATAAGTTGGCTAAAAGTGTAACACAACTTTGTGATTTTACCCATTGATTACATTCACATGTTAGCCTACAACTAATAATTATTACATTTGCAAGTCGACCAAAGATAAAACACACAATATGAAACGTGTAGAGGGAAAGACCCAAAAGACTACATGCAACACCAGGAAGAGGAACACACCTTGTAGATTCCAACATATGTTTAACCTATTCCTAAGCACTCTTCACACCTTTGATCTTCAATGAACATCATCCACACACTTCAAAATTCAAATTAGGTTGGTCTTAAGCAAGAACATGAAACTTGAAGTATGTCGACCTTCATAATATTGGTGGTACACATGAATGATAAATAATTACTTATGCTTCTCCCAAATGAATTGGCATGAACCATACAACACCTTCAAACACTCCTTAAACTCCACACAATCTTGAGCTTGTGGCGCACACCCTCAACATACCTTATTCGGCCAAGCAAAAGCATAACCTAGCAAAACAACCATTTTGAACCACAACCTATTTTGAAGAAAACAAAAAATACCTTACAAAGCATAAACAAATATTATATGATGTATTGTAAGAAAATGTATACCTTTATATTTTCACACTATGTTTGCATCCCCTTAATTATTGGACTTAATTAAGCATCTAATTGACCCAATTATGCATTTAAAAGCCTAATTAATTTATTTTTTTGAAAGGAGAACCTACATTAAAAAAATTGCAAACATCAAATTACACATCTTGGAAAATGTGTCCTAGGTTTAGGGCCTAGGATGACGAATGGGTCCTCCTTAAGTTTAGGATCCCATTTTTTAATATGTTTTTGTCGGTATTTTTATGATTCAGATTCAAATTGCAATTGTCGGCTTTTGATGTTTAATTTTTGGGAAATTAAGGAATTACCTATAAATACAAGTTTACTTTATCAAAATGAAATCCTAATAAATCTACCAAGCAAGAGGCAACTTTTACAAGAGCAAAGATCATTGTCAAGAGAATTCAAGAGCATATTTGTTAGTCAATTATTGCAACAATCAAGATCAAGACCATTTCAAAGTTATTTGCATTCATGCATGTTTTTGGAGCTAACATTGTGATGTAGGTTTCAAGTTTTCAAGCATTGAATCAAGTGTCAAATCAAGCATCCAATCAAGCCATTTCATGAAAGATTTAATCTTCGGAGTGATGTGTTAGACTTCAATCCTCCAAGGGCAACTATTAAAGGGTTTGGTGAGTTGCAACAAGCTAGTATTCATTCATCATTCCTTCCATTTATGATTTAATTTCATTATCGAAGTTTAATTACCAAACTAGGATTTGACCAAGGCAATGCCTTATACGGGTGGTGGCAAGAAGTTGAGTCCACTTTTTGGCTAAAAAGTGGAAGTGTTTTCCCTAATTTTTAGAATTTGACACATTTGACCTTAAAATTTGAAGCACTTAGAGATGGAATCTTGAAAAAAATTGCTAATCATAAAATCTAGTACTCGAAGTCTAGTTTCCAAATATGTAATTTATTTCAATACATAGATTATACAAATTGATATTCAATAGGCATTTCTAAAAACCACTATTTAAAAGTCACTTTTTTTTCTCATATCATGCATGTGTACGTCATCCATATTTTGACCTAAATAATTGTATTTTTCTAAATCGTTTTGGCAAAAGATTTGTAACTCACTAAAACACGTTTTCAATATTTTTTTGTAATTTTTAATTGATTTTTGTTTTGTTAATTTTTTTATTGGCCATATTTGTTGTTTTGAAAAATTGTCGTGTATGTCATGCATAAGATGACCTAAACTTATCATTTTTTGATTATTTTTTCAAATTAAAAAGAATTGTCTAAAATACATTTTTGTGCAATTTCTTTTACAAAAAAAATATTTTAATAGAAAGTTATTAAAATACTAAAAAACCTTGATAATTCAATTTTATGGACCAGTTTCATCAAAAAATAATTAAAAATAGAAAAAATAATCCAATTGTAAAAAAAATTACATATTTGAATTCTACACTTACCATCTATAATGGGTTTTAATTTCGTCAAAAAATTCTACAAAAAAGGTCTTCAAAAATATGTCCAAAGTCACTATTTTCTTGTGACATTGACATGACCTTCAAGTTGCAGGTCAAACCAGGTCCAAAGCTGAGGTTCAAGTCCCCAAACCTTTTCCCGAATTGAAAAACAAAGCACAAACCCAACCAAAAATTCATATTTAAAAAAGGGGATCTCGTTTCATAAAAAATATTTATTTTATGCTTCTATGAAATGAGATCCCATTTTGAAAAGTTACCAAAAACATAAAGTTTCCAAAAATGGAAATTTTTCAAAATGGTATCTTGTTTTGAAAATTTACCAAGAATGGAAACTTTCCAAAAATGGAAAGTTTTCAAAATGGGACCTGTTTTGAAAAATTTCCAAGAATGGAATATTTTCAAAATGGGATCCTATTTTGAATTTTTTTCAAAAATGGTAACTCTTCAAAATGGGATCTTGTTTTGAAAAATGGGATCCTAATTTTTTAAAAACGTGGCCTCATTTTAGTTTTAGGCTTGGGACCTCGAACCTAGAAATGGGATCATGTTTATTAAAAAATGGGATCCTGTTTTCTTGAAGCCGATTTCAGGTTTATTGCTAAGGCAAAAACTTCCACGTTTCATGGACTCATCTTCTTGCATTTACCCATACACAAAAAACAAACATTCTTCTCGTCTTTGTGTCTTTGCAAATTTATAGGTGAAGAAGGAATGAAATTGGATCAAAAGTGTAAAGTTGTCATCAAAGTTGTTAAGATATGAAAACTCATCTAAAAAATTTGTTTTCGGCCTTCTGACAATAAAAATTGGAGAAATAAAAGCCTTAGATCCAAAATCAGAGGACTGCAAAAAGAATTTTTAGAAAAAGATACAAGGATACATTCCCCAGAATAGGATGCCTTACAATACTTTTGAATCCAAGTACAAACCATCTAAACCTTCTCAGATCTGCTAGTTAATGATTGTTTTTGATAGTATTATTATAATACTTTGCATTCCAAGTGATAGATCTCAATTATTAGATCATTAATTCAATTTTATTCATCTCCCAAAGTGCCTTTTAGTCATATATTATGGTGTCTAGATTTGGCTAAAGTGTCCTTATCTAATTTTTGAGATAAGATTTTCTAGGTTGATAGATATCATCCTACAACCCTCAGATTTGCTTGCAAATTGTATTTTATGTTAGTATTATGCTTTAAATCCAAATTTCAAGTCTTACATTGCACAATTGAGCTCATTTATTATTTTTTTAGTTTATCTCCCCAAAGTGCATTTCAATCATATTTTACAGTTTTCTATCAAAAGGAAAACATCAAAATCTCCAATAGGGTTGACTCACTTAAGGGTTGAAATTCAATCCTACCTTTGGGATCTCTTTTCCTAATTAAAATAGAGAATGGTAGGTGCATGCATTCTCCATTTACCCATTTTTCCATCACCTATTTTTCTATGTTTCATTTTGGTGAACTCGACATTATACATCTAAAATTTTAAAATTGGAGTTTATTCAAACCCTAGATCTAGGATTTACATTAGTTTGCATTACAGTGTATTAGTTTTCATTTTATCTAGGGTTGTCAAAATTGCATTAGTTTGTATTTCATCTAGGATTTTAAATTGGCATTTTGCATTGTTTAAAATGTGAAAAATCCAAAAAATTACATACATATTACATTGATTTTGCATAGTAATTGCATATTAGTGTACCTTCAGTCATTTACATTAGAAAAATTAGTCAAATTGAATTTTTAAAAAGTGTCACTTTGTTCACTATTTGTCATTAATTGTACTTGCATTTAGACACCTAAAACTAGAAAAATTTGTTATAGAATTCACAGTCTGCAACCTAGAATAGAGAACACAAAAACTAACTCATAATTTTCATTTTTCATTTTTAAAAACCCTATGCAAGGACCCATTTTCCCTTGGGTGAATGAGTCCATGAGGACACATCAAAACCATCTTTTTTGAGTATTTTTGTGGTTCTCTGCACTTCCTAGATCCACTAGTAAATCACTATTTCAATCTATCAAATTTTGAGAATTTCTATTTTATGCATTTGGTCTAATCATCCATTTAGTTTAGCCATTTTAAATCATTCCAAATTTATTCGAGTATTGAAAATCATCAGTAGGATAATTGTTTACATTTATGAAGCATTACATAAATTCCAGATAGATTACTTTTCATTTTTGGCACACATTCAAAACTCTAAATGTTAGCGTCTCTCCTTTCTAAGTATGCCAAGAAAAATCTCATTAACAAGAATGTTAACTATCATTCTTCCAACATCTTTCCTAGTTATGAGAGTCTCTTAGTGCAAGAGAATGAAATTGTTGACACCACATTGTCTATCCTTCATTTAACCCCTAATATCTCTCTTATGTATGAGGATGATTTGATACAACAAGAGGCAAACATAGATAATCATGACAACCATAATTTTTCTTCTCCCGATACCTCTCCTATTGGTGATGAACGTATCTTGGTGTTAGAAGATCCAATTATCAAACGTAATGAGAATCTTATTTTTTCCTCTCCCTCTACATCTCCCACTTGGGAAGATATTATGGTGTAAGAGGATGAGATCATTAACACATTTCTTAACATCACTTTACCTAGTATCCATTTATCTCCTACTTGTGAGAATATTTTAGTGAAAGGGGATGTAATTATAGATAATCATGACAATCATAGTTGTCCTTCTCCCAATATCTCTCCTATTTGTGAAGAAGATATTTTTGTGTTAGAAGATCCACTCATTGAGAGTCATGAGAATATTTTTTCTCCCTCTCCCAATGCTTCTCTCACTTGGGAAGATGTTGTTGAACAAGAGGATGCAATCATTGATAAGCAAGAAAACTATAGTTTTTCTTCTCTAGATGCCTTCCCTACTTGTGATGAAGTTATCTTAGAAGATCCAACCATTGAATGTCATGAAAATCTTGTTTACTCCTCTCCTCAAAACTCTCCTACTAGGGAAGATATCATAGTGCAAGAATATGATAGCATTGATACACGTATTTCAAACAATAGTAATGTGGCTTCCTTAGATGAAGATGATAAGGTGACATTATACTTCCCCTTGCTAGAAGATCATCAAAATGAGGATAAGTCTGTTGAGGTTTTGAACATTAGATCTCCCTTGATTATTGGTCCTCATAAGTCTCCTCTAATTCTTGGACCTCCTAAAATTCCTTTAATTATTGGACCTCCCAAGTCATCTCCTAAGCCACTTCTTATCATAGGACCACCAAAACACCAACCAAAACCCCTTGGACATATCTTAAATTTTGCAAGACAACTCACTAACAACAATGTTTCACAACCAACAAGTTATAATACCATTTCTCACACATATAAAACTTGAAATAATCAACAACCAAGACAAACTCCAACATCCATTCCATTACCTCAACCATATCTCCTACCTGCACCTAATATCTCGTAGCATAGTGGTAAAGAATATGACCTTGTACAAAAAGTTCGCAATAGTCTTGCTAAGATATCCTTGTGGATTTGATTCAAGCATCCCCCCTTTATCATGGAATGCTTCAAAATACGCTACAACAAGTTGATATCCCTCCTAGTGCGCAACAAAATGATGTAGCAACCCCAATTCAAGGTATGAACTTGGTCAACTTAGATATTATCTTTCATCAAGATGAGTTACCTTCATTGGAGACACAAAAACAAAATGAGGCCTTGATGATATTGGCTATCATTAATAGACATGGAATAAAAATAACTCTCATCGACAATGGTTCAACCCTTAATGTGTGTGGTGTAAACCTTTTGTGTAAAGCGTGAAAAACTCACATACTAAAAATAGTATTCCAAAAAGCAATGCTTATTCCAAATAAGGAAAGTGAAGCATATATTAAATAAAATATCTATAATTGCACAATAGCAAGTTACAATAATGAAGTTCAAATTTTATACACTAAAGAGTGTTAAACTTCATTTACATACACCAAAAAGGGGTGTTACATTACATTTGTTTCAATGTTACTAGTAAAAGTGATATGTTTTAGGATCTATGCCGATTTCTAATGAATGCTTAACTATTACAACGATTGATTCAAGCCTTACAAATGAAATTAACGTAATAGAAATACTTAAACAACATAGCATAACAAGATGATAACAAAATAAAAGAGAGAAAGAGATGGAAGACAAAACACAATTGATAACGGAGTTCGCCAAAAGGCTACGTCTTTGAGTCCCTCTTCAACAAAGTGATCGATCCTATTATGCTCCAAGAACAAGATTACAATTGCAAAACATATCCATTCCCTTCCAGCACTTCAGCAACATAATGTTCCTCTGACATACAGGAATGACTTCAAGTCTTCAATGTAATTCTCCTAGCGTCATCACCTGCTTGATTTCTGAATGCCTTACTCTCCCAATTTCACCCCTTTTTATACAATTTTTTTTCCCAATTTGGTTTATAACCAAATGATTACAAAATATTGCCCTATCTCCCATTTTTACAATAAAATCCTTCATAATCCCCCTTATTTACATAAAAATCAATAATATCCCCCATAATCTTCTTTTAAAATCTTTATTGTATAATAGAGCCCCTTTAATAATTTATTTTTTGGGCTAAGGGGGTTTATTTTAATCTCTTATAACTTTTAGAAGATTTATCTTTTTAAAATATAGGGGGTTTTAGTTTTAAAAATGGGAAATCGGTTTCTTATCTACTTTAAAATAGACCGATGCCTATATATATCCAAACAGTCTCGGCGGTCTATTGGTGGCTTAGTCTTTTAATAAACCGTGGATTGGTGGTTCAAGTCTCACCGACCACATTTTTTGCACCAAACAAAACTCCCAACGCATCAAAATTAATCGACGTTATATATAGTTAGAGATAGGTGCGTCAGTGCAACAGTTAGGTTGAGCGGTTGCTACGCGGCCAGTTAGGGGTTCGATCCCCTTAACAACTTTTGTAACAAACAACGAGAGGAGAGGTAGGGGTGCCACATGGCACCCTGGGAGAGGGCCACATGGCACCCTCTAATTCATCGATTCAACCATGTAGACAACCTATAGAAGCCACGTTGGATGACACGTCACCTGCTAGCACACGTACGGCCTACCACATGTCATGCTCAGATAGGTCCACCTCAGCGTATGACCTATATGGATGTCCATGTCACTTGCACAGTCAGATGCCATATTTCAACATCTGGTTGGGCCATCTCAACTATCGTGTCATACGGATTGCCAAGTCAACATGCTAACTTCATGCTGACGTCATCATCTGTACGACCTAGTCAACCTTGTGCCTACAAACTTTGACTTGGCATAACTTGTGTGTATGAGCTCAAAATTTGACGAAACAAACATCGTTGGAAAGGTCTCGATGGGCTCTTTGACTTGATGCTAATTCTGTTGAATTCTGAGATAGTGATTTTTTTCACCTTTTTGGATGGCCTTAGGTGCATGTTTGACCCGTACCTTTGACTAGTCGTATCTTGGGCGTATGGACTCCTTTTGAGCCCATTCAAGTTGTGTTGGACTTAGAATTTCAGGCACTTCAATTTGGTGACAATTACTAGAGCATATGGAACACTTCAATTTTTGATGTGGAGTATCCCCTTGGATTAGTCCTCCCCACTGGAGAGCTTTTGGAATTCCAAAAGCTTGGTTACTTGGAAAACAAGTGAGGATAAAGTTCCCTCACTTTACCAATCTCCATCCATTTTTCCTTGCTTGGATTCATCCCCTTCAGTCCCACTTTGAGGTATTCAACTACGCCTCTTCATGAAGTCCTGACTTTCCTATCTAAGATGACATCTTTTGGCAACTCTAACATGTACTCTAGTGAAAGATCATCAACTGATGATACCTTAATGTTTGTGTCTTCATCCAATATCATTGGAGGCTAGTACAACTTTAGATTCTCAACATTGAAAACTGAATAGATGTGCATGTATGGAGGAAGATTAAGGCGGAAGGCATTGGTTCCAATCTTTTCCAAGATCTCAAAGGGACCATACCGAATCAGCTTGAGCTTCCTTCCTTCACCTTGCATTCTTTCCTTGCTGATATGTAACCAAACTCTGTCTCCAACCTGGAAATGGTGATCACAGTGATGCTTATCATGACGAGCCTTGTATTTTTCTTGGCTCTTCTCCAACTTTGTTTCCACTCCCTGATGGATTGCTTGGACTTTTTGGATGAACTTCAAAGCCTTCTCTGCATCATGGTGTCCATCTTCAACATCATCTTTCCCAAAAGAAAAATCCATTAGTGTTTTAGGCACATAACTGAAGCAAGTCTCAAAAGGATACCTCTTTGTAGAAGAGTGTGACGCATGGATGTAAGCATGTTGCACATAATGAAGACTCACATCCCACAGCTTGGGATGTTTGTTGTAGTAACCTTTGAGCATATGCACAAGTGTCCTATTTACTACCTTTGTCTGTTTGTCGATTTGTGGATGGAAGGTTGTACTCTTCTTCAGTTTGGTGTCCATGAGTCTCCACAAAGCTGACCAAAATTCCCCCAAGAATTGAGAATCTCAATCTGATACAATAGAAGTAGGTAACCCAAAATGAACCCATACAAATTAAAAGTACATTTGAGCTATCAGTTCAGCAATGACCTATTTCTTACAAGGCATTAGAATACACATTTTGTTGAACCGATCAACTACTACATATAGATAGTCATGTCCCTTCCTAGACATAGGTAACCTCCTGACAAAATCTATTGAAAAACTTTCCCATGGACGACATGGTACAGGTAGAGGTGTGTACAACCCCAATTTCCTATTGCTAGGCTTACTTGTTGCACACATGACACAACCTCTAATATACTTAGTTAGAGTTTCTTGAATATGAGGCCAGTAACAATACTTCTACAACTAAGTGATTGTCTTGCTTACCCCAAAATGTCCTACAATCAATGAGGTGCGTGCTTCTTTGATTACCTGCGCTTGTTCATCTTTTGGAATGCATAATTTTCTCAAGTGATACAACAGTTTATCTTGCACATAGTAATATTTCTCTTCTACATGTTTGCCTACAATTAGAGCTAAACATATTTCCTTAAAGTCTTCATCATTAGTATACTATTCCTAAAAAAATTCATGTACTATGGAACTACCTTTAAGGATAATCAAGGCATTCATAACAAGAGTCCTAGACAGCATATCTGCTACTTTGTTATGGGCACCTTTCTTGTACTTGATTACCCAATGAAATTGTTGAAGAAAACCCATCCACAGTTTAGATTGTGAGTGCAAGTCTTGAAGTGGCTGGTGATCAGTGTGGATTACAGTTTCTTTTCCCATTAAGTAGTGTTTCCATTTTTAACACTCTAAACTAATGCATAAAGTTCCTTATCATAAGTAGGATAATTAATAATTGCACCTATAAATGTCTCAGAGTGATAGAAGATTAGTTTACCTCCTTGCATTAGCACTGCTCCCATGGAAAATCCACTTGCATCTTTCTCGATCTCGAACGGTTGGTGTAAATCTAGTAAAGCCAAAAGTGGTGTTGTGCTCAACTTTTCCTTCAAAGTGTTGAAGGCCTTCTGTTGTGGACCTCCCCACTGAAAATTTGTCTTTATACTAGTCAATGCGTGCAATGGTGATGCAATGTAGGAGAAGTTTTCAATGAACTTTCTCTAGTACTGGACTGCACCTAAGAAACTTATGACTTTAGTGACTGTACTTGGCTTAGGCCATTTACAACAACTTTGACCTTCGCAAGGTCTACTTTCAATCGACCACCACCTACAACATAGCCTAAATACACTAAGGATGTCTTAGTGAATTTTCATTTAGACATCCTTGCAAAGAGTTTTTCTTTTCTCAATACATCAAAAAATTTCTTTACATGAATTACATGATCTTCCCAAGTTCAACTGAATACAAGAATATCATCTAAATAGACTATGACAAAATAATCAATAAAAGGACGAAAGACATCATTCATGACTCTCATAAATGTAGTTGGTGCATTACAAATCCCAAAGGGCATGAACAACCACTCAAACAGTCCCTATTTTGTCTTAAATGCAGTTTGCCAAATGTTATATTCTGCAATTCTTATCTAATGATATCCACTACGCAAGTCTAACTTAGTGAAATATACTACATGTTTTAATTGATCAAGTAAATCATCAATACAGGGAAGAGGATACTTGTTCTTTAACGTTATCTTGTTCAAGGCTCGATAGTCGATGTACATTCTCTAAGACCCATCCTTCTTTGGAACCAACACAATTGGAGAGCCACAACGAGATGTACTAGGATGTATGACTCCCTTTTCAACCAACTCCTAAACTTTCTTTTTGATTTCCTCATTCTATAAAACTGATAAACGATACATGCCGATGTTTGGAAGAGGCACATCTTGTTGCAACTGGATTTCATGTTGTATCTCTCTCTTAGGTGGCAACCCCTTTGGCTCTTGAAATAAGTCATCATAAGAAAAAACTATTTTGACCATCTCAATTTTATGCTTTGCATCACACCCCTTAAATGTTTTAGCTTTTTCATCCTCTTTTGGCTTTACAAGCATTAATAAAAAGTTCTTACTAGAATTGACCAACCTTTTCATCTAACTAGCATTGACTAGTGCAAGATTAGTCTTAACTTTGTGTGCATGTATAATGTATTCTATCCTATCCTTAAAGAGATGATACTTATTCTCCCCCCTATAAAAGATTGCTTTTTTGTCATACAGATAAGGTCTCCCTAACACAAGCCCACAAAAATTCAAAGGAACAACATCTACCTCTACCTCATCACCAAAGTTTTTAGTGATAGAAAATCTCAATTTACATTGTTTTGTTACCTGCAGTTGAGCATCACTACAAACCCATCCAAGTAGACATGGATTTGGATGAGGTGTTGTAGCTAGATTAAGTTTCTTTACCACCTCTTCAGATATTAAGTTGACTTGATAACCCGTATCAAACAGTGAGTCAATCTTAGTGTGCTTAGTTACAACTCGAATATGAAACAATTCATTATGTTGTTTATCAGCTTTAGGAGGAGTACATACTTTACTTGTACTTGCATCAGAAACATTTGCATCAAAAGAGAGAATGATACCTTTCCCTTTACCTTGGACCTCGACAACAAAAATCTGTGTTTCATCTCCAGAGTCGGATCTAAGATCTTGTTGAATCATTGCAGCAGTCTTTTGCTTGCCTTTATTGCCTCTGTATCTTTTCGGCCTTAATTATGGATGTAGCTTCCAACACTTCAAATCATCATGCCCCTCTTTCTTACAATGGGAGCTTGTGGGCTTATCACCCTCCTTAACTGTAGTTGTCTTCTTCCCTTTTCCTTTATCTTTGTCTTTACCGTTAGACTTCCCCTCAGACTTAGATGGTTTCTTCTAGAATTATCACTGAAAGTGTTCTTACCCCTTGACTCTAAATGAGTGGCTTGGATTGAAACTTTGTCTAGATTACTAGGACTCAACATTAGAATAGTATGTCTTAGGTAAGAATGCAAACCACCTATGTACTTAAGTAATGCATCCCGAGTATACAATGGAACATTTAAAGCAATAGCTTGTTTTCTAAACTCATGGGTGTAATCTTGGATAGACTGAACCTTACCTTGCCTAAAGGCTTGTCAATTCATTGTTAATTGCTGCATATAACCTAAAGGATAAAACTATTTTTTAAGAGAAGCAACAAATTCCATCCAAGTCATATTAACCTCACCATGGTGAGTAATTTCCTCCCGAGTCCTACTCTCCCACCAGGTGAGAGTTGTACCTACCAACCAGAGAGTGGCTAACTGGATCATAGAAGCATCTTCTTCTAGGCCTTGAATCCTACAATACACTTCTACCTACTGGATCCAATCATCTAACTTTTCAGCATTTAACTCCCCACAGTATTTAGGCAATTCAAATTTTACATCCAGTTTTATAATAGGCTTAGACTTGCTCTTGAAAGGATTAACAGTAGTAGTAGTAGAAGAAGAAGAAGGGGAAGATGGAGAAGAAGAGGGATATGGAGGAGATGGAGCTTTTGGAGGTTTTCCTTCTTTGTCCTTTCAATCTTCCTTCTCTTCTCGCTTTGAAGAATCTCCCTTTTCGCACTTCTTCTTTTCCACATAAAGCTCTTCCACCATAGCCTTCATGTCAAGAAAGGCTCGCTGAAAAGACTTATCATCAAGCTCAAGATTAGTACTTTTCCCAGCTTCAGTTTCTTCCATCATTGGAAAAGTCCTTCATTTTTCGATCTCAGGATTGTATTCTTCTAGCTTGCCTTCATCTCATTGTTTCCTGGAATGTGTTAGGATCCACTTCTACAATACTAGTCACACAAGGCTCTGATACCAAATTTGATCTGTTTTAGGATCTATGATGATTTCTAATGAATGCTTAACTATTACAATGATTGATTCAAGCTTTACAAATGAAATTAACGTAACAAAAATACTTAAACAACATAGCATAACAAGGTGATAATGGAATGACAGAGAGAAAGAGATGGAAGAGAAAACACAATTGATAACAGAGTTCGCTAAAAGGCTACGTCTCTGGGTCCCTCTCCAATAGAGTGACTGATCCTATTATGCTCCAAGAACAAGATTACAATTGCAAAACATATTCATTCCCTTCCAACACTTTGGTGGCATAACGTTCCTCTGACATATAGGAATGGCTTCAAGTCTTCAATGTAATTCTCTCGTCATCATCTGCTTGATTTCTGAATGCCTTACTCTCCCAATTTCACCCCTTTTTATAGAATTTTTTTTCCCAATTTGGTTTATAACCAAATGATTACAAAAAATTGCCCTATCTCCCATTTTTACAATAAAATCCTTCATAATCCCCCTTTTTACATAAAAATCAATAATATCCCCCATAATCTTCTTTTAAAATCTTTATTATATAATAGAGCCCCTTTAATATTTTATTTTTCGGGCTAAGGGGGTTTATTTTAATCTCTTATAAATTTTAGAATATTTATCTTTTTAAAATATAGGGGGTTTTAGTTTTAAAAATGGGCAATCGATTTCTTATATACTTTAAAACAGACCGATGCCTATATATATCCAAACAATCTTGGCGGTCTGTTGGTGGCTTAGTTTTTTAATAAAACATGGGTCGACGGTTCAAGTTCGACTGACCACATTTTTTGCACCAAACAAAACTCCCAATGCATCAAAATTAATCAGAGTTATATATAGTTAGAGACAGGTGCGCTGGTGCAACAGTTAGGCCGAGCGGTGGCTATGTGGTCGGTCAGGGGTTTGAGCCCCTTAACAACTTTTGCAACGAACTCAACAGCTCGCCGACAGGAGGAGACATAAGGGGGTGCCACGTGACGCCCTAGGAGAGGGCCACATGGTGCCCTCTAATTCGTCAGTTCAGCCACATAGACAACATGTAGAAGTCGCATCAAATGACACGTCACCTGCCAGCACACGTACGACCTGCCCCGTGTCATGCTCAGATGGGTCCACCTCGACGTACAACCTGTACGAACGTCCACGTCACCTGCACAGTCAACTGCCATGTGTCAACATCTGGTTGGGCCATCTCAGTTGTCGTGTCGTACGGACTGCCAAGTCAACATGCTGACATCATCATTTGTACAGCCTGGTCAACCTTGTGCCTGCAAACTTTGACTTGGCATAACTTGCATGTACGAGCTCGAAATTCAATGAAACGAACGTTGTTGGAAAGATCTCGACGGGCTCTTCAACTTGATGTTGATTTCATCAAATTCTAAGATAGTGATTTGTTTCACCTTTCTAGATGGCCTCAGGTGCCTGTTTGACCCATACCTTTGATTGGTTGTATCTTGGGTATACAGACTCCTTTTGAGCCCGGTCAAGTTGTGTTGGACTCAAAATTTTGGGCACTTCGATTTGGCGACGATTGTTGGAGCATATGGGACACTTCAATTTTTGATGTCGAGTATTCCCCTGGATCAAAAATATTTTGCAATAATACAAAAAATTACATATGTGAAGATAAATATACATTTTACAGATTGGCTAAGCAAGCCATACAAGAATTTTATAATGAAGTATATCCATAATGAATCATATAGTATAAGAATCTTTGTCCTCAACCACCAGGAATCTAATGGTCTTTTGCAAGCTAAGGCTAAGAGTGAGGTTAAGGTGATTTTTCCACCCAACCACGAAGTACTGGACTTCCTCGGGTTTCTTCCTAACATGAAGAAAGCATCGACCCTACACGAGGAGCCTAGCAACTTGGAATGGTATAAGCAAGAGAGAATCTCTCAACACGTGCTTGATGTCTATATGCATTCCTAAACTAGAATAACATAATTCTTGCATACAAAATGTGGCAGAGACATAAATAACATATAATCTAGGCTTTTCAAAACCATTTATTTCACTAGTATAGTAGCTTGGTCAAGCAATAATAAACAAAATGGTAATTTAGAAAAAGTAAATTACCATCTCTAGGAGCCCACATTCGACATCCTGTCCTAGAAGTAATTCCATAGAAAGAATAAATATAGCATCTCATAAGTTTGTTTAAGTATCACACATTCACTAATTAGTGAGTTCTTTTAGAAACACATATTTACTCCAAAGTTCGTCTTCTGCAAGTTGAGGCCAAGAGTGAGGTTAAGGTACTTTTTCCACCCAACCACAAAGTACTGGACTTCCCCAGGTTTCTTCCTAACATGAAGAAAGCACCGACCCTGCACGAAGAGCTTAGTAACCTAGAATGGTATAAGCAGGAGGGAATCTATCGATGTGTGCTTGATGTCTATATGCATTTCTAAACTAGAATAACATAATTCTTTCATACAAGATATGGCATAGGCATAAATAACATATAATCTAGGCTTTTCAAAACCATCTATTTCATTGGCATAGTAGCTTGGCCAAGCAATAATAAACAAAATGGTAATTTAGAAAAAGTAAATTGCCATCTTTGGGAGCCCACATTTGACATCCTATCCCAAAAGTAATTCCATAGAAAGAATAAATATAGCATCTCATAAGTTTGTTTAAGTATCAAGCATTCACTAATCAATAAGTTCTTTCAGAAACACATTTTTACTCCAAAGTTCATTATATTGGTTTGCATGTCCATCTAAATTTACAAATCCAACGAAATGAAATAATCCCTAAGAAAAATAAGTTGTTTATCTGGTTTTGAGAAAATATACTAGTTTACAATCATTATCCTTCTAGTTTCCTACAACATCGTTTGAAGAAGATCATTCTTTCCCCCTTCCCCTCTTTCTACTTAAAATACCAACATAGCAAGTATGTTGACATTTTAAGTGGGGGGCATATATTATTCCCCATTCATTGTTTTCATGTTCCCTTCTTAGTGATGATAGCATACATCTCCTAGGAAGTGTAAAGTTTTTATTCAAAGTGTGGTTTTCTTACTTCATGTGATGTGTCTTCTTAGTGGTGACATTGGGTTTGATGTCCTTCAAGAGCGTGACCTTTCTTGGCATATGACATTCCTCTTAATGGTAATGCTACAACTCGCATTCCCTAAGCTAGGAATATTTTATCCTCGACTAGTCCTCTCTTGGTGACATTGAGCATGATGTTCCCTAAGGTGAGACCTTTCATGAACTAACCAAAAAACCTTTGGTTGTCCTATCCTATTGTATTTAAAATTTTGTCATGGCTACCAAGCATAACACAACTTGCTTGCCAGTGGAGCCTTTTTATTTTTCATGAGTGTCTAGCATAATGCAACTTGCTAGCCTTGTGGAACCTTTGTGTGTGGAACCTTATCAAAGTTATCAAGAGGTATAACTTTTGGTATGGTTGATGTATGGGAGCCTGTAGACCTGGCACAACTTTCTCATCAGCCACCCTTCTGGGGCTCACCTAGTGGACACCAGGTTTCACTAGACCTCGTGAGTATATTTTGTTTGCATAGTGGACAATGGGTTTTCACTTGTGAACATTTTTTTTATGGATAATAGCGCAACCATGGCTAGTCCATCTTTTCTTTTCTTTCTCAAATTTGCATTAATTTTGACATTGCATGGTTGTGCATCTTGTGTTGTTACTGCAAGAATGTTTCCCTTTGTTCTTATGTTGGTTTGTCATGGGATCTTGACCCTAGGGGCATAATCATCCTCCTTGATCTTTGTCATCCTATCCCATTAACATGTGTGCACTTGGACCTCTCTTGACTTATTTGTCTACTTTAGTATGATTTTGAGTGTAGGGCTCATCCTCTCATTAAAGTGGGGGCTAAATGTAATGTCAAAAAATGTATACCTTTACATTTCCACACTATGTTTGCATCCCCCTAATTAATTGGACTTAATTAAGCATCTAATTGACCCAATTATGCATTTAAAAGCCTAAATAGTTTTATTTTCTGAAAGGGGAACCTACATTAAACAATTGCAAACATCACACATCTTGTGTGTCCTAGGTTTAGGGCCTAGGACCCATTCGTCCAAGGGTGAATAGGTCCTCCTTAAGTTTAGGAACCCATTTTTTAATATACTTTTGGTGGCATTTTTATGATTCAAATTCAATTTGTAATTATCAGATTTTGATGTTTAATTGTCGAGAAATTAAGGAATTACCTATAAATACAAGGTTACTTTATCAAATTCAAATCCTAAGAAATCTAACAAGCAAGAGGAAACTTTCACAAAAGCAAAGGTCATTTTCAAGAGCATTCAAGAGCAGATTTTTTAGTCAATTATTGCAAAAATCAAAATCAAGATCATCATGTCAAAGTTATTTTCATTCATGCATGTTTTTGGAGCTAACATTGTGATGTAGGTTTCAAGTTTTTAAGCATCTAATCAAGTGTCAAATCAAGCATCCAATCAAGCCATTTCATGCAAGATCTAATCTTTGGAGTGATGTGTCAGACTTTAGTCCTCCAAGGGCATCCATTAAAGGGTTTGGTAAGTTGCAACAAGCTAGTGTTCATTCATCATTCCTTCCATTTATGATTTCATTTCATTATCAAGGTTTAATTACCAAACTAGGGGTTGACCAAGGAAAACCCTTATACACCAAAAAAAACATTTTTTGCCTCTGTGTGTTTGCAGATTTATAGGTGAAGGACTGAAATTGGATCAAAAGTGCAAAGTTGTCAAGACACAAAAACTCATCTATAGAAATAATTTTCAGCCTTCTGACAATAAAACCTAGAGAAATCAAAGTCTTAGATCCAACATCAAAGGACTACAAAAAGAATTTTTAGAAAAAGATACAAGGACACATTTTCCAGAACAGGATTCCTTACGACACTTTTGGAGCCAAGTACAAACCATCTTAACCTCCTCAAATCTACTAGTTAATGATTTTTTTTCATAATATTATCATAATACGTTGCATTCCAAGTGGTGGATCTCAATTATTAGATAATTAATGCACTTTTATTCATCCCCCAAAAGTTCCTTTTAGTCATATATTATGGTGTCTAGATTTGGCTAAAGCGTCCTTATACAGTTTTCAGGATAAGATTTTTTGGGTTGATAGATATCATCCTACAACCCTCGTATTTTCCTGAAAATTGTATTTTGTGTTAGTATTATGCTTTAAATCCACATTTCAAGTCTTATATTGCACAATTGAGCTCATTTAGTATTTTTAGTTTATCTCCCCAAAGTGCATTTCAGTCATATTTTATAGTTTTATGTCATAAGGAAAACAACAAGATCTCCAATAGGGTTGACTCACTTAATGGTTGAAATTCAATCCTACTTTTGGGAGCTCTTTTCCTAATGAAAATAGAGAAAGGCAGGTGCTTACATTCTTCATGTACCCATTTTCCATCACCTATTTTTCTATGTTTCACATATGATATTCAAGAACACTCTACATACATCACTTTCACAACTTCATGCAGCAACACATTGGCATAAGCCAACAGACAATGCAATTAGCCACCAGACAACACAGTCCTATACTCTGTCATCTTCAACTTTCTCTACGGAAGGATAGTGACATGAAACTTTGGATTTTCCACCTTCACAACATACTGAATTTAGCTTCTAAACCACATAACCATATCTACAAATGTGGAGGAATGCAGGGCCAAAATTTTCACCTTTGAAAACACCAACATATGATCAACACAGTCTTCAAATTATAACATGAAGATTTATGTGGATAAACACTTGAGAAAAACTCCATAAGAAAAGAGACCTAAGCCTATATTAATAATAAAATCACAATGCATTAGCTTATCCCTCTAAACTCTAGTAGCTTAACAATGATCAAATGACCTACAAAAAATTTGATCTCACTGCCATCTCAAGGAACCAATATATAGGATATATCACATAAGATACCACGAATGGTATTCCAAAACAAGTGGCTAGTAGCACACACTTAAGACTAGAGATCAAAATCTTAATGGGATATCTCAAACTTCACCAAAATGGTCAACATACCTTGAATAGTAAGTAACTCCCCTTACTCACCTTACATCAACCTCATGTGTCACAAGCATCTAATTTTGTCACAATGGTCAAGTTGACCAAGATCCCAATCCTAGGTTCTCAATGGGAAGATTGACAAATTTTTCATAAGATCCAATAATAGCATATACTATTTACACCTTATCCATCTTGATCTCTTTACCTAATTGTCAATATCTCCCAAAAAGTAAATGCCACTCCAATTACATGTGAGAGGAGAAATAGTTAATAGATATTTTTACTACCACATAAAGGGGCATTCAAGTTTACTTTCTCCATGTTCCTTAGAGATAACAATTATTTATTAATTACATTAAATAAAGCTATTATAACTTGTCTAGGATTTGTAAGGTGAATGACACCTAATCCCAACACAAGGTCAATATCATGTATAATGAATTGGATGAAATTCACCTTGTCATATTTTTTAGTCCAAAATTTCTTCATAATGATGCAATAAATGAGGCCTTTTAAGGTTTTTATTTTGGAGGTTAGGTTTCCTCAAACTAGCCTCCCTCAAGTTTACGACATAGTTCCCATAGGTCTTATATAATGCAATGCTTCAATAAAAGTAGAATTATTATAGAGAGAAAAATTATAATATGTTGAAGGAATTATATCATAATGAGATAAACATTAGGATGTGCCATTGTCATGCACACTCCCCCTCAATGGAAACTGCTAAAGGCCAAACATTGATATAAATTTGGAGAATTTGATACTCCATGGAGGTTTTGTAAAAATATCTATAAGTTGATCTCCAATTTGATAGAATTGTAGAGTAACATCTCCATTAGGAAATTTTCCATGGATGAAGTGTGCATGTACTTCAATGTGATTTATCTATTGATGTTGAGTAAGATATTTACAAGAGAAATTTGAATATTTTGAAATAAGATGATACTACCAATAGAACATATACATGAAGCTCATAAGAGACAATTTATCTACATTGATTCTTTATCCATGTTAACTTGACTCTAATTTTATCAAGCCACTATGGATAGAAGAGCCATTGAAGTTTTATTTATTTACTATTCCATGTGATAGCACCTACATCACATTTTTAAGATATAGTTAGAGGTATATATCCTATCAATATGATAATATAATGTAATATGTATCATAGCAAATTAATGTATTTTTATTTTAAGGATAAATTGACCATAATTAATCATACCTTTCATATCATTTTAATGTGCCTTTTACTATTTTCAGTGATCTATGAAAGTATCTTTACAAGGTAGGATTAACCTTTTTAAATGACACTCAATATTAATACCAGCCTTGAAAATATAACAACTAATTTATAATTTATCATAATTCATTTTTTAGATAAATCATATGCATACATTGCTTTGAGATATCATAATTGATCTTAAAATGTATTTATTTTAAATGATAAAAATATTAAATTTATTAATTCTAAAAAATATATCCATTTATTAAAAATCTAAATATAACATATATCTAACAATCTTGACCCAAAGAGGAACACAAGTGGTCAAAAAATTAGCTAATAGACCCATATCACTAAAGAATAATCACAAATGAGGTTTCTAATTAGAATGAGAGAGATAAAGACTATTTGTAATAAATATTTTATCAACATTTAGTAGCATGTTTATTTTTAATTAATCATTGTCAAAATAACATATAGAAAAACCAAGGGGAAAAATATTATGATGTGGAACCCAACAATCCTTCCAAATAGCCTAAATAAAATTCCTTAAAGATATTTGAGTAGTTATTTATTGAATATAAATCATATTCTTAGTAATGGATGAACCATCCTTTCCAAGCTTGCTAAGTTTATATTGTTCTTTATTTTGTTTGAAGAGCTATTTTTATTTACATAATAGTTATTTTATAGTTTTATTTTTTTCAAGAGATATTATATTTATTTAATAGTTGTTTTATTTTACTTTATAACTATTTATTTTATTTTATCCATTGTTTACATTATATAATGACATAAAAGTCTCATGTAATGAATTGTGTTTAAATAATTTTTTAAATACATGACCTACACATTATTAAAAAACAATACAACTAAATTAAATAAAAGATATGACATTACACAAAATTTGGAAAAAAAAAAAAATCAAATATTTGAAAAAGAAGGGCAGATTTTAAAAAATCCAAATTGTAGAAACAATAAAGAATTAGAAAAAACAAGCACATTTTTCTTTTAACACTAATTCTTTTTCTATAATACTAAAATATGTATTAGATTCGGATCTTATTATTTACTATTTACAAACTTTGAGAAAAATGATACATAAATGTACATTAGGTTTTCATATTCCAAATATTATAAATCTATAGAAAAAATGAATATTATAGTCAACCCCCATATATTTTGGAGATTCAACCCCCTCAAGATCTATTTGGCTATTTGTTCATAAACTAGCAATCACACCTTAGTGTGCAATGGGTATGCCAGAGACATGTGGAAGGTAGAAGAGTGATAATTGTGTTACAGTAGTGAGAACATTACGCATATTTCTCATTTATTTTGGCAGAAATCTCCTAACATGAGGCCCTTTTAACTACTTGCATTAGATTTAGAGAATACTATATGATATTGTAATCTAATCAATGTTTTTAGATATTTCACTTAGATTACCAACAGTTCTATCACACCATGACAGTAAATGGCACAATGACTTAGAGCTCACCAAAAAAAAAATCATTATTGCACTTACAAATTATAAAACCAGTCTTTTAGATGCAGTTACTTCAACCTTGATCAAATGTAGTCATGTTAGAATTCGTTGCAATGTATAGTTATATTTGTATTTCCTAAGAAGTGAATTTATCAGCTAGGAAGACATAATTGTTGTTAAATGGTAACGTCATATACATCTCAACTAAAAGAATCATTTCTCCATACCCACTTCAATACATCTCAAGAGGAAAATCAGAATCAGTTTGTAAATTAACTAAATTAAACTCAAAAACAGATATTTCTGACAAGTTCTTAATATTTTCTGTACATCATAAATCTAATTTTCTCATCGCTGATCCAAGTACAGGACTGCAAATAAAAGTATAGAACAGAAGATATAAATACTGATATACATCACATTTTTTGAGTTATATGAACTTTTACATGGAAATACATTGATTGGAATCACATCCTTTGATTAGTTTAGTCTGAAAGAGTTCATTGTGACAACTTCCACAAATCAAAATCTGAAAACCAAGTGCATACAATTATGTTATATTTCTTCATCTTATTCCTCAGCACTATATGGGCACTGTAGAAATATTATTATGCCTTTCCTTTTTAAGAATCAGGCAGTATCTTATTACCAAATCAAACATTTGCTGTTGTCCAAGTTATCTGAATTATCCTGATCCTCTTGCTTATTAGCAGCCCTACATTATGCAAGAGCTTTGGATATATTCGTTGATTGCACAATCATCTCATGGAGGGAAAAGAACTGATCAATTGAAGGATGAGGATCCTCTATCTTTGCTGAAGAAAGTAGCTCTGAAAACATACTGAAAAAGACAAGAATATGATGTAAGAAACAATCATCAAAGAATAAAAAATCAAAAGAAATCAACTTTTCATGCCCTATCAAATGTCACGTAAAATATTGGATGTTCATACATTGCATATTCCACACTATGGGATTCAATAGGATAAAGACAAAAAGTTTGTTCTTCATATAATTACCAAGTTTTAATTTATTCTAAAACTTGTGATTTGATTCAAATGTGAGATTGTCGTGGTTAAAAAGAAAATGGCAGAAAGTGCATTGTAGGACTCTCCATGACTGCTCTGGATCATTTTACAATCTTCTTGGTTGTTCCATCTTTAAATAATATTTTTCCCATGTAAGTTATGGTTAATAAGAGTAAATTCCACGAGCCATTTGTGAATTTCTATGAAAACATGATGAACCAACTCAATTGAAACCTTGAAAATAGCTAAGGGCTAAGGAAAAAAAGAAAATGCTAATGAAAAAGTTATATATTTTTGAGGGTGCAAACTATGAAATATTAACTTACAGATAACTTAAAAATCTGACTGTTGAGAAAGGAACATAAAATTTAATCATGAGAATTCCACAGATTCTTCTCAGCCGGAGCCTCGTTATGTCTTAGTGTAACCCAAGAGAGCAGGGTGGTTTCTTATGTGCTCAAGAAGTTGTAATCAAACTTGGTGCTTCTATTTGGGATGCCCTCTTCACAATTACAGCCCATCCAAATAAACCTTAAAAAATATTATGAAAAGAAAAATTAAACAAATCAAGATTTTCTTATATACCTCATACATCGGATGATAGATTCAGAGGCTGATGCTTCTACCAATGCCTCAGCTGCCGCCACATAAGGAGCATTCCTCCTTTTCAAGGTGTCCTGGGAAAAGAGACAATAGATAAATAATCAACAATCAAAAACCATGTAGGCTATTGATGATGCTGGGCATGACAAGGCAACTATGCTGAAAGTAAAAGCTTTTGAAGCTGTAGATAAAGCAGTTGGTCAGTTGGTCCGGCTACTTTGGCAGGCAGAATGCAGTGGGGCTGCCTGCTATTCTATGTGTATCACAGGAGATTATTCAACTCATGTTGAATATGCCGATCACAGTTATGAACCCGTACGTTTTACAATATGTCATCTGAAGGAGTTTGTCAATGCAAGAGGTGGCGAGTCAGTTATCATGGTGAAAAGCAAACTTTTTTGAATTGTGAAGATGATAATACTAATTTGCATGGGTGTAAACCTATTGCCGGTGATTCTGTTGTTAAATTTGATGAGATAGCTGCAGCTTGGGGGTGCTTAGGTCATTTTCAAGGAAGTGAGATGATGAAAATTATCAAGCTATACCTGCAACTACTGTGACGATTTGTTGGGGTACAATTTTGACATCCCAGCCAATAAGCTCTATAGTTTGACATGAAAGGATCAATGCACAAACACTGTGGTGTTGCTCTTGCATGGTATATACTACTGAATGGAATTTCTCATAAATTACTATAGAATTGAAGTAATGTTGTTACAAGGTCAATTGAAAATTATTACAATTTGTCCATGGCATTTAAGCAGAATCCATGATAAGAACATATTGTCGTCCATTATAAAAAAGCCTCTTCAAGCTTTTGGTAGTGTGCTTTTTAAGAGCAGTAATTGTTTTCCATTCACAAATTTGTGATTTTTACTGGTTTTTTGGTATTGTATCAGTATAATTTGTGAATATCTGAAAATTGCATTTTAATCTAAATTTTTCTGGTAGTTCATACTTTTTTTGTTAAAAGAATTAGGGTCTACTGGTTTTCCTGGTTTCTGTAGTGAGTTTACTCAAAGCCAGAGTCTACTTACAATGGTTGCAATAAAGATCTCTTTGGCAGATTAGGAAACGTACTTGTATATGTTAGAAGTTCAGCATCAAATCCTATCTATTAATCTTCAATTTTGAAAAATCTGGAGGCATATGTTCAATTTGAATATTTATTCTTGACAAAAAAACACATAAAATTAAGAAAACCTAAGTTGAGATGGCCAAATTTGGCATATGACTATGGCTTCAAGCATATTCTCAAGAAAGTGTTGTGCTGCTTTAGTTTGACATCTTTTTTTATTATAGAGTCAAGCCACTGTATTTTGTACATATCTGCCACTATTTCCTTATTCACTTTCCCCATGCCAAGGTTTTCTCTGGCAGCACCATAAAAATATAGTTTGATCCTTCTGAGTTTTGGGGAAAACAGCTCTGTCAAAATAGGTTTCTTCTCTTTTGCACCCCCTTCATCAAGGATTTTTCTTGCATTTAGTATTTAAATGAGGATACATTTTGACCTTATTTCTGTTTCTTTGCCCAATAATTTGGATGTAATTTCCCCTCGTATTCCATGTGATCAAAGCAAATGTTTGTGGACTCTTTATGTTTTAATTTCACAGATTTCTGCTGTTATTTGCTCTTTCTTGTCTGGAGTTTAGCTCTGAAATATTGATGGTAGAAATCTAATGTAATTTTTCCACTTTTTTTCTGTAATTGAATTCTGGATCAGCTAAATTATGCAATTTAGGTTTTGAACATATTCTGAATAGTTGAGTATTTTGCATTGGACTTTTTATAAGTGGTTGCTTGAAATCTTCCAATCAAGATGTCACTCAGTGAAGTTGCCTGTACTTATGCTGCATTGATGCTGCACAATGATGGCATTCCTATCACTGTATCCTTGAAAATATTGACTTCTTAAAATTTTGCATTTTATGTCATCATGAATGAAGCTTGAATGGCCAGCATAAATCTAATAACTTGATATGAATTGTTTAAGCTGGGAATCTAAACTATCTAAGAAGTTTAAGTGTTTTTGTTGTATGTCCTAAGTGTTAGGCTGAGATCAGGACTGAAATTTTGTTGTATAGAAACATTTGTAGCAGCACAGGTAATCAGTCAAATTTATGGCATGGAAAGTTAAGCAATTGGGTACTTGTATGATTAGAGTAGTTATATATATCTGAGAAAATGATTAAAATTAGGGGATTCCTTCTGGCTGTTGCTCCATTGTTTTTGGTTGTATTCCAATAAAAACCAAGGATGTGTGTGTAACTTCGGAGGATACATGAAATCTTTAACTCTATTGATAGGTTGAGAAAATTACCACTTTGGTGAAAGCTGCAAAAGTTCAAATTGAATCCTATTGGCCTGGCTTATTTGCCAAGTTGTCGGAGAAGAGAAACATTGAAGATCTAATCCTCAGTTTTGGATCTGGTAAGTCTATGCCACTTGATTTTTTGGGTTTTGGATCTTGGAGTTTCTGTATATTTACAGGGAATCAAATTTGGTGTTTTGTAAATTAATTAATATATATTGCATCAAAACATGAAAAATTTGTTCACATAAACACAAATTTAATATAACAAGACGGATATTGTAAACTAAAATCTGAAAATCAAAATGTGTAAATAAGTATTTTTGTTTTTATCATTTATGGATGAGACCACATTCTCACATCCTCATATGTCACTCATTGCATCTATATTCCCAAACCAAATGCTAATTTGTTGATTAAATAGTCACAGATAATTTACTCAGAGATATTGTTCAAATTGCATACCTCAGTTGAATTTACAGTTGCAGGTGTTGCAGCTCCTCCCTCTATTTTCACACCAACACTCTTTCGTGGAAAGCTGTCACAAAAGAATAACCTTGATTTGAGTGGTGAACAAAAAGACAAACAACATTCAATTTAAAAAACAATTAACATTAGCATAACTCAAAATTGAGAATTTAATGTAAGCCATATTAGCCTAGCACAGAACTTGCCCATGTACAAGAAGGCAATTAACAAGACAGTTTACAACTAAGATTAAAACGATAACCCATAAAGTGAGCAATAAGATATTGGGCTCAAAAAGAATAGCGACAACAATTCAAGTGTATCATTTGTACAGCAATTATCAATTAATATAGCAGTAATAAATAGAGGCAACTTTAAGCAACTTGGAGTGGTATAAACAAAATGATTCAGCATTACATTTCCATCCAAGATGACGATTGGATAGAAGTTGTTAATAATCATATGAATTTCTTGAATGAGATATAGAAGTAATTTACTAATTAGAATAGGTAGGTAACAAGACAGGAAGAAAAAGCCAGAGTTATGGACACGTGAAAAAATCCCTGTATCCACTGATAAATGTGCAGGTTCAACAAATAAATTTAAAGCACAAAAACCATTATGAAATTTACAAAATGCATGAATGCTAGATATTAAAGCATTCTGACCTTGTAGAACTTACAAAATGGTTTCAATTATTGACACCAGACGAAACCAACTCGATTGAAATACTTTTTAGTTTAGCTTTGAATTGTGCTCATACTACTGCTTCTCAAAACAAAGGAATTCACAAACGAATTAAATGAGCATGAGCAAACAAAAAACCCATTCAAAGGATTTTTCATAGTTAATCCTCATAAAGGAAACACGAGGTTAGAAAAGAATTTAAGATATCTAAGCATGCTATTCAAAAAACATATTGAATAATTAAAGATAGAAGATCCATAAAGATAGGCAGAACAATTTCACTGATGCTATCTCCACTGCTCATTCTTATCATATAAGGAGATAATTAAACTTCCTAAGTTCTGACATCCCCATGAACAATTTTGGGGTATGAGAGTTAAGATATTAGTAAAAGGCATAGTTAATCAAAAACTTATATATAACTAGTTACTATACAGAGGGTTGCAAATCACATTTATACATGCATTAAAATTTCTGTATGCACTGAACATATGTGCAGGTGCAGCATTCACAAAAGAGAAATTTAATAAATTCACATAAACCATAAATACATTACAAGTGTATCTCAGAAAACTTATATAAGGCTTTCAGTTACTGAGACCAGTAAAAGACCAGCCCAATTGAAGTATTTTTTAAGTTTACCTCCAAACTGTGTTCATACTACTACTCAAAACAAGAGGATTCACAAAGGAATTAAGCAAGCATGAGCATACATAGTATATCTACATGATGGTAAGGTTAAAAAAATAAAGGTTTCTAAGCACACAATTCCAAAAAGCATATTAAATTCCAAAACATGGAAGCTCGAGAAAGATAGGTAGGAAAATTTCACTAATGCTATCTTCACTACTCATTCTTTTCTTCTAAGGACATAATCAAGCTTCCTCAGTTCTGACATCCCCATAAGTCATTTTGAGGTATGAATGCTAGAATGTTGGTAAACGAGGAATAGCTAATAAAAAAATATAAATAATACAGAGGATTGTAAATTAGGCTTAATGGAACAAAAATGTGTCACAATGAATTTAAGCAATGGGTGATCTCACAATACTCGTTTACAATTTTTTGTCAAACTAAACACTAAACTGATTTTTTCTAACTAAATCATCACCTTCGAGCACCTATAGTGGCTAAACCGTGATAAATTTGAAGATAATGCAAATTAGTGATTTGTGACATTTTGTCTATAGATTCTAAATATATTTTTTTCAAAATCTTTGGAATTAGATTGCACTTTTTTTTCCATCTCCTTTGAAAACTAGTTTTTTCCAATAAACAACATTTTTAAGGAGTGATGCTCACCATATACAACATAATTTTTTTTCCATAAAGGATAAAATTATAATTTTTTCAAATTTAGATTTGTAACTACGATATCCAGTGTTTTCATTTGGTTTCATAGTGTTTTATTGAATATTTTTTTCTTAATCAAGTTTTGAAGTCAAACCAATTACAATTTAGACATACATAGGCGGACCGTATACAACATAACTTTTTTGTATGTATCAAAATTTATTTTATTTTTTTGGATCAAAGACTTCAATATCTAGTGCACTTATATTTTTCAATTTTTTTTATAATCTGCTATTTTTCTACATGTGCAGAACAGAGAGCTTGATTTTCGGTGAAAAACCTACATTCACAAAAAATAAAAAATAAATATAATAATCAAATTAAATTTATTTAAAATTATACTTTTTGGGAAGCTTATAATAAGGACTACATACTCACAAAAATAAATTAAAAAAAAAATGAATTAATTTGATCTCCCAAAAAATAAATCAAAAGTGGTGTTTAATCAACATTTTGTTGAATGTAAAGGAGACTCCATTATAGGTATGGTTTAAAACTAGCAGGGTTCTATCCAAAGGGGTTTGATCTAAAGTGGTTTGATCAAACCCTTTTCAATTGAAATCTTTTAAATTGAACTTTTCAAAGCTTAAATCATTATATTTTCTAAAAATGTGATTTCAGCAAAAATTAGGATATCCGAGAAAGTGTAAACTAGTATTGTGGGATCACCCCAATGCAACTTTAATATGTTAATCCACTACTAAGAACAAATAATATGTTAGTCCGCTATTGAGAACAAAAATCCAATTGGGACTTTGATTTGAAAATTAACACACTTTTCAACAACGAAGTCAGTTGAATCGTAACAGATACTACTAAAACTCCCTTTACAAAAATGAACATAAACCTAATCTCTAGCATTGTAAAAATAAAGCTAAAGATATAGGCACTGCGTGCAAAGAGATGAGACTTGCCATGATTAATGGTGACTCATACAGAGCACTTC
The DNA here is from genome assembly GCA_007258455.2 of Sequoia sempervirens. Taxonomy (NCBI): domain Eukaryota; kingdom Viridiplantae; phylum Streptophyta; class Pinopsida; order Cupressales; family Cupressaceae; genus Sequoia; species Sequoia sempervirens. The sequence goes on from VDFB02283212.1 coordinate 57,925, forward strand.
TGTAAACAAGATCTTGGCAAAACTCCCTTTACACAACTGAAGACAAACAGATCTCTATCATTGTTATCCTTGAATTCCACAGAAAACTTAAATGATCTTTTAATGAAAGCACAAATAGATAAATTCTTACAAATCTCAACTCTTCACATCATTGCGCTTCCTACAAGAACTGCTTCAATTGCACCATGAACAGGCCTATGAAGAGTGACCTAATACTAAAAGGACAGCTGCTTGCCGAAAAATAAAGACGAGGTTTTCATGGATTAAAAATGTCAATAAACGTGAGTCTAGTGTATTTATCTACAGCCTCACAGACGGAAAGGCCCCCTTTTTACGAATGACCTTGCATCTGTTAGAAGTATTAACTTCAAACCTTCTAATCATCAAACATCAAAATATTTGTTTGGTTATCTTAGCATTACCTATCTCCCATTTTTTGTTTCTGACTATTTTTATATTCAATTGGCTTTTAAATTTGCAAACCCTAGATTTATATAGTATTGTGAAAGAAAACAAGTGAATAAGGGCTCTGACCTCTAAGAATTTCATAGATAAGCATTGCACATTTGTTTTCTGGTATCCAAAAGTATAGCACGATATGTGGACCCCATACCATCCTAATGATAGGTTTGAAACAAAATCATCAGCCAAGCAGACAGATAGGAGTGAAGCGAAGCCTACTAATTCCAATGGTGAGCAACTGCCCAAGAGACCAGGAGAATCTGAGGTGACTATTTTAAGAAAAGCGATGGCTACAAATTTTGTGCCAAATACAAGTGTGATCACCCCAAAGATAAAGAAGAATATTTAAAACACATGATCCAAAAGATAAGGAAGAGGCAGCTCTAACTGAAGAAAAAGATCAAAACAGGGCAAGAAGTCCATCCTTTCATCAGTGATGCATTCTCCCTGTGGGGAAACATAGTTCCAGGTAGATGTGTATCAACAGCTTCCCAACTAAATCAACAGTAAACTGAGTGAGTTCCAGGTTGATGTGGATCAACAGCTTCCCAATTGAATCAACAGTAAACTGAGTGAGTTCCAGGTAGATGTGGATCAACTGCCTCCCACATGAACCAACGGTAAACTGAGTGTACTTCTGATAAAATTTAGAAAGACTAAGATCTGCAAATTTGGGGTAATATTCAAGTCTTGGATCGTCCTAAAGATACAGTTGGAAACTCTAAAATCATTGGGCAAAAAAGCAAATGGAAATGGGGATGAAACCAGCCACTTCCAACAGTTAGCAATTGCCCTAGAGGACAGGAGAATGTTAGTGTGGTGAATTTTATGAAATATAGTAGCTGAAATTTTTTAACCATATGCAAATGTGATTGCCCCAACGATGTAGGAGTATCTTTAAAACATGAAGTCTAAAAGACGATGTGAAGGCTGGTTTACCTGAAGCAAAAGATGAAAACACAGAAGAAAGTCATTCCTCCTTATAGTGTTGCATTCTGCCTCTGGGAGACCACAGATCTGGTATGTCTGGATCACCAATCTGCTGATCAAATCAGTTGTAGATGAGGTACACTTATCATATAAAAATTGGCATGGACTAATTTGATAATGAAGTCTTAAATTATCCTAAAGATGAGGTTGGGAACTCTAAAAAGCATATGACAAAGGATATATTAGTATGAAGAAATCTGGCGATGAAAGTAAGAAGAAAATATCCAATGCAAACTTAGGCGGTGACAGACAGTTGACGCTGGTTTCCTGATTGAAGGCAGCAGTTTAGACCAACAGTGACAAATGAGCAGTGGAGACAGCATCAGTGAAGACCAACAGTGACGAGGAGTTAAGACCATGGTGACAATCTATTTGATCGTGGTGCATGGTCTCTCGCACATTTTACACCCTTGATAGGCAAAAGTAGTTTGGAAAATCTCAATGAGGGAACGCCTTCAGCGTAATAATTTTTATTAGCTGATAGTGCTTTACTTTTGGACTTTCCAGTCCACAAATTCTCCGAAAACCTGTCTCACACTCTCAAAACTGCTCAGCTGCCGTTAAGCTGTGCTGGATTTCAGTGAATCAAATCAAATTACTAAACTTTCCAGCAAAACAGGTAATGGTTTCAGTCAAATGCTGCAAAACTCAACAGCAGATAAGCCAAATCTTGTCTATGCATCTAAGGCTGAAAGCTCACGCCATCAAACTGTGTCATTATCCTATGCTGGTTATCAATTTACAATCAAATCAGACTAAATCAGATCACTGAAATAAATGAAAGCAAATCTAGCAAATTCAAATCTTGTAAAATCAAATCTTCCAATTGTAAAATATCTACCATACATCTGACTGCAAGAGACTAACCGCCCAATTGTTCTTATAAATAAGATTGTATTCAAGTTGTTAAACTGTGAAAACTCGCTGACGAATATAGGAAGGCATTGAGGATCCTCAGTTACAGAAATGAATTTCCACAAATACATTCAGGTCCTAGTGTTCCTGAAGGTTGAGACCTTTCGTATAAAATTTAAAGTGACTTGGGACCCATGCCCATCATATCCGTGTTTGAATGTGATTAAGGCAGCCCATATTTTTCTTCTGTAGACTGCTGATAAATTCCAGAAACACTTTGGCTATCCATGAGAGCACATAGAAGAAAAAAGCTGATATCCTTATGTAACTTGACAAGATTTGAAATCACAAAAGGTTATTGCAACGCATATGATTCGTCAACATAAGAAAATTGATGTTATGTGTGATAGAAAGCATAGACCTGCAGGAAGAATTGGATGACCATGGTTTTTAGCTCAGCTGCCGAAGGACTGACAACAAGAAAGGGTTGCTTTGAGTATAATTAGAGGTTAATGAAAAACAAATGTTAACTTTTGTCCAGATTTGTCATGTAAAAAGAATCTGTATTGGAGCATTTCTGGAGCACCCTCCTCCTTAATATTGATCTCTGGTTTGTAGAGAGTGGTGCAGGTGAAATACCTTGGAGTGGGAGAGGAAAGCCATCCCGCTGCAGTGGAGTCTCGGGCCATTGCAAACTCTATCACAGTCTTCCTCACCTCAGCCTTCCTCTCCACAAAACTTGATTATGTTTCTTTAGGAGGTTTCATTTCTTCTTCAGAATGGAATCTCCCCAGACAGGATTGATAGCATCTGTTATTGCTGTTCATATACAGAAAATGATATTTACAATAAAAATGCAAAATGGAAATAGTTTGGATAATAGAAGCCTACTAACATTTAAATAAACAATGCAAAAAGATGACATTTTTCTCTTGTTTTGCAAGAACATCCACAAATTTATGAACACATTTCAAAGAAAAACTCGAAATTTTGCAAACAAATGCAATGTGGTAGTAGTTTGTACCCTTTGAAGAATAGGAGAACACTCACATTTCAATGAAAAATGCACAAACCCTAAATTACCTTGCATGATTAATAAACAAGATATAGATAGCCAACAATTTGTTAGATTAGCACCTCAAACAGCAAACGCAATCTAAATGTCAAAGAGAAGAACAAAGATGACTGAAGAGATATTCACCATAATTTTGGGATAGTTATATTAACCTACACATCTATACCATCTGAGTGTAAAATTTAAAAGCAATTGCCATTACAATCATCTATAACTTATTCCTAACAACTTGAAGAAACAGAGCATCTTGAACATACCTTATACCAGTGAGAGGAATAAGCAACCATCCAGCAAAGAAACATAAACAAGATAACTCAAAGGTTCTAGGTAGCAGGAGTTTGAGAAAACTTGAATGCATTGAAAATATTCAGAAGTAATAAGAGAACCACAACCATTCTCTCTCAACTAAGAGACAAAGACAGGTCGTGATGCAATATTACATTAAAATATTGCATAATCATAACCTTGGGTGCAAACAAGCCACATGAGATGCCCCCAACCTGAAAAGGTTTCTAGCTAATCTTATTGAACAATTGCAGGACATAATGAAAAAATACCTTTTTGGCAATAGCTAAGGATTCTACAGCAGCACTCCTTAATATCCCCAATTCCAATTTACGAGTGATCATTCCAAAGGAAAAAAATCCCCTTCCATAAAATCTTCTCAAGCTGTGAAGAAAAACGTGTAAAATCCAGGATCATACACCAAAATATGACAATAATAAAGTCATCTACTGATGCAAATAAACACATTCTTTCCCAGAAGCTTTTACACAAGTCATATTTGTCACTGGCATCCCATTTGTGTATATTCAACCAGTTTCTGGTTTTCCAGAAAAAAATGTGTCAATTCTTTGTTTACCAAAATAATTCCTAAGAAAATATTCAGCAGTAGTAAGCTCTACTTTAAAACATTGCAGAAAATCTTCAATTTTCACATTCAACTGTGCAATTCAATTAAGTAACGATGCATACTCCCCAGATGAAAGTCGATATGAAACAGACCACACCCTGACAATATTGTGTCTCATGATTAAAATGAAGTATCACAGGAAAGAGCCCCAGTTTGGCCTGCAACGTTCTTGATAGACAACCAAAAAATGCACTTTTCCTTGCCACATCTCATACAACGTGTAAAGTTGTCACACATAATTTGTGCTGCAATTTATTTAAAATAGGACTGTTGTTATTCAAAGCTTGCAGCAACTGTCACCCATTACACGCATAAGCAACCATCATTAATGGGGTCAAAGAAACCTTTGAGAGGGAGGCAATACAAATATTTTTATATTGCAAAATTAGATATACAATAAAAACACACCTCCACATTTTCAACTACATATTATTATATCGGCGTTTTCCTTGCACCCCTCCTGGTGCAAGTGCTAGTTATAATAGTGTTCGATTTGTGCTTTGTACAAATGCAAGCCAAAATGACCACCCACATCAAATCTCCTCATAACATGACGTTTTGTGCCTCGGGTTTTGGCAGATTGTGAAGCTCACGGAGTTTACAGCCATTATAAAAGCTTTAATATGAACCGGTGCAGAAGCAAGCTTCCCTGGGCCTCACCTTATTCCCGACTTAAAAGGATTCGAGGATGGCCCGTACTTAGGCAAGTATGGCCAATACCTTGTGACCAGGGAAGGAGATAAACCTACTGTCGCAAGCCAGGTATCCACTGAAACAGAAATTAAAATAACCTACTTAGGCAAGAATCTATGGAGAGCAATACTAATATTTGATGAAAAAAGAGGAAAAGGCCTCACAGAGCGTCTTCGCTCGGAAAAGAAATCAGCTATCTCCGAAAGGGGAAGGGAATTTTTCGAAGTGGATTGTGGCATGGATGAGTATAGAAATCTGAGGCATCAATTGCCTCCTGACGAATCGGAGTGGGTTATTGGAATCTTCTGACCCAAACGGCAGGGTGTGTAGGCTTTGCAGCTTCAGGGAGTCGGTCCTCTGCTATGCTAAAAATGGGTTTCCACAAGTGTACCAACGGGAACTGGAGAACGCAGTTGTCAAGTCAAGCCAATCAGCAAGGCCATTGCTGATTGGCTTTACTTGACAACTGCGTTCTGCAGTTCCAGTTGGTACGATTGTAAAACCCATTTTATTCATAGCAGATGATTGACTCCCAGATGTTGCGAAATCCACATCAGATCTGTGGATAAAAATTAAACTCCAGTTTCTGAGCAGGCTTTCTCCGCCGATCAATGCATGATTAATGCCTCTCACTATTTGCCTCTATTCATGTTCTCCAATCTAACAAAGAGTACATCCACATTTATCGCCTTCGAGGGAAGGAAATCATATACATCATGCACTGGCTCATAAAAGCTTTTATAATGGCTGCAAAACCCTTAAGCTTGATTATAATGGCTGCAAACCCCTTGAGCTTGACAATCTGCCAAAAACCCGAGTACAACTGAATCGAAGGTTATTATACCTTAATAAGTATTAGCTCCGTGTCTACCATACTTGCACAAGACCAAATCACTCTGCAATGCTCTCTCTTGGTCTTTCTCGCCAATAAATCACAACAATAGCCCACAGTGGTTATCTTGTTCTTCATCATTAACGCCAAGGTATTTTCTTTAATCCCGCACAATCTTTTCCTTTTTCTATTATTTTCCTTGATCCCGCACAATCTTTTCCTTTTTCTATTATTTTTTTTCCTTCATCCCGCACAATCTTTTCCTTTTTCTATTCTTTTCCTTTCACCAAACTCCTTTGTTCACTTTCATTTATGTTTTATTCCCATCTCATATATCAATCTTTCTTTTCTGGTTCCTATTCCGATATTATGTTCGTATAATCTTTCGGAATGCACTTTTCTTTAAAGAGCAGTTAGGCAGATATATAAATTAAATACATCTATTGAATGATAAAAAATTAAACGTCTCGATAGATTTATTTAGGTGTAATTTATATAGCTTAAATTTAAGATATATATGATAGTAGCAGTGGCAGCGCAACACATAACATGAATTAATATATTATTTTATTATATTATTAGATAAATAATAATATTATATTATATGGAAAATAATAATATAATAGTATTATATAATATAATAATATAATAATATTATTAGATAAATAATTATATTTTAGTATATTTAATATAAGTTATAGTTAGGGGTCAAACATGGTTAGGTTCAAACTTTTATTAGGGTTGGGATTAATTTTATTATTGGGAATAGGGTTAGGGTTAGGGTTAGGTTTAGAGATATAAGTGGTATTAGGGTTGGAGTTAGTATTAGGGTTAGGATTAGGTTTAGGTTTAGGATTATGTTTAGGGTTAGGGTTGCGGTTAGCATATATAAAAAGGGTTAAGTTTAAAAATATGTTTGGGATGAGTGATAGGGTTAGGGTTAGGTTTAGGATTATGTTTAAGATGAGCGGTAGGGTTAGGGTTTTGTTAGCATGTATAAAATGGGTTAGGCTTAGAAATAGGATGAGGATAAGGATTAGGGTTATTTTTAGGGTAGAGATTAGGTTGGGGTTAAAATTAGGGATAGGGTTAGGGTTAGGGTTAGGGTTAGGATTAGGATTAGGGTTGAAATTATGAATAGGGTTAGGGTTACAATTAGGGATAGGAATAGGGTTAGGGTTAGAGATAAAATTAGGATTAGGGTTGGGATAGTGTTAGTAGTAAGATTAGGGTTAGGGTTAGGGTTAGAGATAAAATTAGGATTAGGGTTGGATTAGAGTTAGTAGTAAGATTAGGGTTAGGGTTAGGTTTAGGGTTAGAATTAGAGTTAGAATCGAGGTTAGGGTTGTAATTAGAATTAGTGTTAGTTATAGAATTAGGGTGGGTTAACAATAGTGTTAGGATTAGAATTAGAAATGGTGTTAGTTTTAGAATTAGGGTTAGTGTTAGATTTAGAGATAGAATTAGAGTTAGGGCTTGAATTAGAATTGTTGTGAGTGTTACAGTTAGGGTTAAGGGTAAGGAAACAATTAGAATTAGTGTTTGTTTTAGAATTAGGGTTACATTTAGTTCCAACCTCAACCATAATAAAACCCTAACCCTAAACCTAATTAAATCCCAACTCTAACATAACTTTAACCCTTAGTATAATCAAATCGTAATCCTAAACCTAGTTGAACCCTAATTGTAATTGAATTTAAACCCTAATCGTAACCCTAATTAAATTTTAATAAAATATTAACCTTTATCTTAATTGTAACCCTAACCCTAATCTTAGTTGAATTCTAACCCTAACGTTAACCCTAACCCCAAACTTTATCCTACAACTCTAACCATAATTAAACATCAAATGAACCTTAACCCTAACCCTAACCCTTACTCCAACACCAACCCCAGGATTTATCTTAGAACCCTAACCTTGACCTTAACTCTAAACCTATTAAATTTTAACCCTAATTTAACTTTATTCCTAAACCTAACCCTAACCTATTGAATTTCAACCATAATTTTACCCTAACCCTAACTATAGCCCTAATTATAGTTATAACCCTAACCATAATTCTAACTTTACTCATAATTCTAAATCTAACACTAACCCTAATTCTAGTGGGAACCTTAATTCTAACTATATTAGTAATTGAAACTTTCCCTAACCCTAATTAAAATCTAACCTTATTTGAACCGTTGTACCTTAACCTAACAATAAACCTAACCCTAGTTAATCCTAATCCCAATTGAAGCCTAATGCTAACCCTCATTGAGTCCTAACCCTATTCCCAACCCTAATCATAACCCTAACCTTTACTCCAAGCTTTAAAGAATTAGGGTTAGAGTTAGGGTTGCAATTAGAATTAGTGTTAGTTATAGAATTAGGGTGACTTAAAGATGGTGTTAGGGTTATATTTAGAATTAGTGTTAGTTTTAGAATTAGGGTTAGTGTCAGGTTTATAGATAGAATTAAAGTTAGGGTTTGAATTAGAATTATTGTGAGTGTTAGGGTTAGGGTTAGGGTCATGGTCACAATTAGAATTAGTATTAGTTTTAGAATTAGGGTTAGCTTTAGGGTTTAATTCCAACCCCAAACCAAATAGAACCCTAACCCTAACCCTAATTGAACCCCAACTCTAACCTAACTTTAACCCTTACTATAATCAAATAATAATCCTAACCCTAATTGAATTGTAACCTTAATTGAATTTAAACCCTAATTGTAACCTTAATTAAATCCTAATTAAATTTTAACCCTTATCTTAATTATAATCTTAGTTGAATTTCAACCTTAACCCTAACCCCAAACTTTATCTTATAACCCTAACCCTAACCCTAATTACACCCTAACCTAATACTAATTAATCCCTAGCCCTAACTCTAACCCTTACTCCAATTGCAACCATAGGATTTACCTTAGAAGCCTAACCCTAACCTTAACTCTAACCTTATTGAAATTCAACCCTAATTGAACTTGATCCCTAACCCTAACCCTAATCTATTGAATTTCAACCCTAATTGAACCCAAACCATAATCAAAACCCTAATTGAGCAATGACCCTAATGTTAAGCCAAAGCTTTATTTTATAATCCTAAACCCAATTTGACCCTAACCCTAACTACAACCCTAATTATAATTGTAACCCTAACGATAATCCTAACTCTACTCATAATTATATTTCTATCACTAACCTTAATTCTAGTGGAAAACTTAAGTCTAACTATATTATAATTAAACCCTAGCCCTAACCCTAATTAAAATCTAACCCTAGTTGAATCCTTGTACCCTAACCTAACATTAAACCTAAACCTAATTATTACTAATCCTAATTGAACCCTAACACTAACCCTAGTTGAGTCCTAACCCTAATCCCAACCCTAACCCTAGCCCTAACCTTTACACCAAGCTTTAAAGAATTAGGGTTAGGGTTGCAATTAGAATTAGTGTTAGTTATAGAATTAGGGTGGGTTAGAATTATAATTAGTGTTAGTTTTAGAATTAGGGTTAGTGTTAGGTTTAGAGATAAAATTAGAGTTAGGGTTTGAATTAGAATTATTGTGAGTGTTAGGGTTACAATTACAATTAGTGTTAGTTATAGAATTAGGGTTAGGGTTTAATTCCAACCCCAACTCTAATTATAATATTATCCCTTATCCTACTTCTAATGCAAACCATAATTCTAACCCTATTCATAATCCTAATTTTAATGATAACCTTAATTTTAATTATAACACTAATAAAACCCTAACCCATACCCTAACTAAACCCTACCTCTAACCTAACTTTAACCCTTACTATAATTGAATCATAATCCTAACCTTAGTTGAACCCAGAACCCTAATTGAATGTAAACCCTAACTATAACCCTAATTTAATCCTAATTTAATCTTAACCCTTATTATATTTGTAACCCTAATCTTAGTTGAATTCTAACTCCAACCCTAACCCTAAACCCAAACTATATCAGGTAGAGCCCTAATCCTAATTGAACATCAATTGAACCCTAACCCTAACCCTAATTGAATCTTTACCCTAATTACACCTTAACCCTAACACTAATTAATCCCCAACCCTAACCCTAACCCTTACTCCAACACCAACCCCAAGATTTATCTTAGAACTCTAACCATGACCTTAACTCTAAACCTATTAAATTTTAACCCTAATTGAACTTGATTCCTAAACCTAACCCTGACCTATTGAATTTCAACCCTAATTCTACCCTAACTCTAACTATAGCCCTAATTATAGTTATAACCCTAACCATAATTCTAACTTTACTCATAATTCTAAATCTAACACTAACCTTAATTCTAGTGGGAACCTTAATTCTAACTATATTACTAATTGAAACTTACCCTAACCCTATTTGAACCCTTGTACCTTAACCTAACAATAAACCCTAAACCCTAAACTTAACCCTAAATCTAACCCTATTTGAGCCCTAATTGAATAATAATCCTAATTGAATAGTAACCCTATTAAAACCCCAACCCTTATCCTAATGTTAACCTAACCAACCTAAAACCTAAGCCCAAGCATTATTTTAAAATTAGGAGGCTAACCCTAAATATTAATCCTATCGTAATCCAATAAATAACTCTTACCATAACCTTGAGATATCCTAACACAAACCCCAACTCTAACCCTAACCCTAACCCTAATCCTAACCCTATCACTTAACCTAACCCCAAGCATAACCCTGATCCTAACAAAAACCTCAAATCTAATCCTAATTATATCTAGTTCTAATTCACCCCTTTTGTTTTGTTTTTTTAATTTTTCACCCTCGATGTCATACAGAGAAATGATTGTAAAACACATCAAAATGAAATGACCTCGACACCAACTGAAATCCATTATTGAACATACAAAATGCCAAGGAAAAGGACGTGGAGAATGTTACCTCCTAATATGATTAATATAAATTATTATATCTTAATTCTATATATTAAATATTTTATATTTAATAATTATAAACGTTAAGATAATTATTTTATCTTATCTATCATTGAACATTAATAATTAAACCCTAACTGTGTTGAAACCCTAACCCTAACACTAATAGTAACTCTAATTGGACCTAACTTATTTTATATGAAATTATAAACTTGGAATATTTGTTTTGCACTTAATATTCTAAAATTTAAATTATGTCAATCATTTTAAAAAAGACAATGTAAATAAATAAATATATTTAATATATCTAATAAAAAATTAATTTATTTTAAAATTTAATTAGTCCATATTTTTTATAAATAAACTAGCATACATATATTAAATATTAATATACATAAAATAAGCCGAAAGTTATCTTGTTTGAGGCACATATTTTTCATCATTAAAATGTGATGTAATTTGTTTTTTTAATAATAAATTCACTTGCAATTGTATAATTTTTTCCTTAGCACGTTCCAATAATAATATCTATGTTTAATATAAAAGTAGTAGTTGTTTACTCTTATATCTATGTTTAATATAAAAGTAGTAGTTGTTTAATATGTATAGCTTTGTAAGTATTTGATTTTAAGTTTTATAAAGATTAACTTGAAATCATAAGAATTTATATATAGAAAAACATAACATGAACATCAACCATTTGCATTAAATTAGAACACACATACTTTCAATTTGTTAACAAAAAATAATATAACATAGTTTTTCTTTAACACATTCTAATAAATAATTAAGTTTATGTTTAATAAACAATTTGTAGTTTTTTAACTGTTGTTAAATAGGTATCTTAAAAAATGCTTACATCTTCATTAACATTCATTTCAACAGTAATATATATGATTTCTATGAAAATTCTATTGCAGTTACTGATTATTAATCTCCCATCTAATATAGATTATTTGACTCTGGAAAATTAATTCACAACAAATATTGAAAAATAACACAACTGCAACTTCACCAATAAAACTCATAGGAATAGAGAAGAAAACATGCAAAACAATTTACACAATATTTTTGGACAAATTGTCCATGGAAAAACCCCGAAGGGAAAACCAGTACTGCAGATGAGGAATTTTATTAAACTTCAGCAAATAAAGAGATACATAAACTGCTTGCCTCTTACTAGCAGAGCTTCGGCAATATTCTTCTCCAGAAATTCTTCCCTCAATTTCTCCTACTGAAATTCCACAGCTGCTATCCTAACGCTATGTGCTTCATCACTGACTATTTGCTAACATTGCAAATCTACTTGCTATCACGGCAAGTCTTTCTCAAGTGTGTCTACTTGCTATCACTGCAAGTCTACTTTTGTGTGTGTTCTCCAAATGACCATTGATCCCCTTTTATACTTTTCTCATTGGAAAACCAATGGCCATGATTTAATCTCAATCAATGGCTAAGATTAACTCTAACAACCCTAACTAACTGAATTCTAGAAGTCTCTAGAAAATAATTAAATAATTAAATAAACATTTCTTGGGAATGGAGACACCTATCCAAGCTACATAAATTAACACTCCCTCTTAGCAAGGAAGGTGTTCTGCATGACACCCAACTTATTTCTGAAGAAGATGAATTTCGCTTTCCCAATGCCTTGGTCAAAATGTTTGTTACCTGTTGATCTATAGGTATATACTGTAGTTGAATAATCCCACACTGTACACAATCCTTGATGAAGTGATATATGATGTCTATATGCTTAGACCTATCATGAAACACTGGATTCTCAGACAATTTGATGCAGCTCTGATTGTCATAATGTATCACCGTAGTCTCAACCCTCTGACCAAACAAGGCTACAAGCAACTTCTGAAGCCATATTGCCTCACACATCACCATGCTAGCTGCTATGTATTCTGCCTCTGCAGAACTCAAAGCCACTGACTTCTTCTTCCTACTGTACCAAGAGACAACTCCTGATCCCAAGCTAAAGCAACACCCTGAAGTGCTTTTCTTGTCTGTTGTACTACCTACCCAATCTGCGTCAGTATAGCCTATCAACCTAATACCATCACCTCGAGCATATCTAATCCCATACTCGATTGTACCACGCAAATACTGCACCACATGCTTTGTCGTTGTCCAATGCACTCTCTTCGGCTTGACCATGAACTGATTAAGAGAGTTTACTGCAAAGGATATATCTGGCCTGGTGTTGACCAAATACATGAGAGACCCAATCAATTTCCTGTATAAGGTGGGGTCTACATCCTTCTCCCTGGATGAGTCTACCTTCTTCCAATTCGTGATCATAGGAGTAGACATGGCTCTGCAATCTTCCATCTTGAACCTCCTCAATATTTCGATACAGTATTTCCCTTGTCCAAGGAAAATCTCTCCATCTATCTGCCATACCTCGATGCCTAGAAAGTAGTGCATAAGCCCCAAATCCTTCATCTCGAACTCTATTGCAAGGTCCCTCTTTCACTCCTCTATGAGCCCCAGTAAACCTGTCAAAAACAAGTCATCCACATATAGGACAAGAATGAGAACCTCACCTCCAACCACCAAGTAGTAGAGGTTAGCATCTGCTTCACTCTTCACGAAGCCCATTCCCTGCAAGTATCTATCAATGCGCTCATACAATGCCCTAGGAGCCTACTTGAGTCTGTACAAATCTCTCTTCAATCTACACACATGGTTTGTACTGTGTGCTACAAATCCCTCTGGTTGTTCTATGTATACCTCCTCTTTCAATTAACCATTAAGAAACGTCGTCTTGACATCCATCTGATGGATCTGCCATCCCATTTGTGCTGCAAGTGAGATCATGGCTCGTATAGAAGCATACCTTGGCCACTGGAGCAAATGTCTCCTCATAGTCAATTCCCTCCTTCTAAGAGAACCCCTTGGCCACAAACCTTGCCTTGTATTTCTCGATGCTACCATCTGCACCGTGTTTGATCTTATAGATCCAACGTGATCTAACCACTACCCAGTCTGTTGGTCTAGGCACAACCTCCCACACATCGTTCTGCACTATTGAGGTATATTCCTCAACCATCGCATCTTACCACACCTGTTGCTGTGCGACCTCTTGATAGTTGGAAGGCTCACTATCTACCAACTGACTAACTAATGCCATATAGTCATCATACCTAGCTGGTTTTCTCCGTTGTCTACTACTCATCCTAGGAGCTCCCACAAACTCTTGAGTATCCCTTTGTGACTGTTGGTTCCTGCTACCAACTGTAGAGGATGAAGTATCAACCTCCATGTCTCCCTAATGCATCTCTTAGATCTGTTGCATCTGTTGCTCCATACTTTGTGAACTCTCAGCACCTGAGCTTTTGCTTGTACTAGTAACTGTACTCGAGTTTCGTTGCCTTTGATTTGGTTGCACGATCCTTGGAGCTTTTGCTTGCTGCTCACTCTGATCATCTATTGGAAAATCTTTGGACCTCCTAAATGCCTTGTTCTCCATAAACTTGACATCACGCCTGACTATGATCCTTCTAGTCCCTGGAATAAATATTTGATATTTCTTTGAGGTTTTACTATACCCAACAAAGTACCCCCCCTCTACAGTCTGATCTAACTTGGAATGTGTAGGCCCTAAAATGTGATAATATACCAAACTGCCAAATATCTTGAAGTGGCTGACATCTGGCTTCTTCCCTGAGAATGCCTCCTCTGGTGTCATCTTGCCCAATACCTTGTATGGAACCCTGTTCTGTATGTAAACTATTGTACTGCATTCCTTTGCCCATAAGTGGCATGGCATATCCTAGTCATACAACATAGCCCTTGCCACCTCTGATATAGACCGATTCTTCCTCTCAACAACCCCATTCTGCTGCGGGTTGTAAGGAACAATCCACTCTCTCTTGATTCCTTCCCTGGTACAAAACTTTTGGAACTCTTTCCCTTTGTACTTGCCTCCATTGTCTAACTGAAGAACCTTTATCTTCCTCCCTGTCGAATTCTCCACAAGAGCTTTGAACTCTTGGAAGCGATTGAAAACCTCATCCTTGGTCTTCAAGAAGTATATCCAAGTCTTTCTAGAGAAATCACCAATAAAAGTAACAAAGTACTCATATCCTCTGAGAGACTTCGTCTAGATTGGTCCACATATATCTGAATGTACTAGATCAAGAACACCCTTGGATTTGGTGTCACTCCTTGGAAAAGTTGTTTTCACAAACTTCCCCAATACACATCCCTTACATACATCATCATGCTCTGTGCTCACCTCTAGAACACATGTCATTGTCTCACGAAGCAATTTAAGTGCTCCATGATGTATATGGCCCATTCTTCTATGCCATAACTCTCCTTGATCTTTAGAATTATTGTTTCCCATCAGTGTCTTATGAGTATCAAACTACAACTTGTAAAGTCGACCGCTCCTAACTCCAATAGTTGTGGGTGATTTCCAATCCTTGTGCTTGATTAACACATTAGCCCCTCTAAAGAGTACATTGTAACCTTTATCTTGAAGGACGGATACGAAAATAAAATTCATACCCACGCCTGGCACATGCAACACATCATGAATGGGAATCTACTTGCCATTCTCCCTCTGAAATAAAACAGTCTCTTTCCCAATTGGATTGAGTTTGGACATGTTCTCCATAGAAATTTATATTCTGATGTCCTCCTCCTTATAGCTGGAGAAGTACTCTCTAACTCCTATCATATGAAATGATGCCCCACTGTCTATATACCAAACACCTTGTGAGGTTGAGCTAGCCATACAAGCTATGAGAGCGAACTCATCCTCCATTCTACTAGAGAGCTCATTTGTGCTTGTTGAAGCTGTTGTCTGCTTCTTTCCCTTCTTTTCGTTCTTCTTCCTTTGCGGGAAATCGCTAACATAATGGAAAAACTCATGACATCCATAGCACTTGACTTTAGACAAGTCCTTCTTCTCACTTTGTGGATTTGATCCTTTGCTAGACCCCTTCTTCACTCTCCCCTTTCCTACTAGGGTAACATTTTCTGGTTTTGCCTCACTTTTCTGACTCTTATTGTTGGTACCACTGACAAGACTAAGTCTAAGCTCCTCCTGAGTGAAGTCACTCCATAGTCGATCCCAACTCGGTAAGGTGTCTCGTCCATTGATAACTTGAACAAAGAGATCCCACTGCTTAGTAAACCCGTTTAGGGCTATCCACACTAGCTCATCATCATATGGTTTATCTCCAATAGCTGCCAACTCATCCTTGACAAGTATGAGTTTGGTGAGGTAACTTGTCATGTCTTCTCCCTTGTTCATCTGAGTATTCCTCAGCTTTTCTCTGAGAATCAACTTCTAATTAGTGGTAGCATTCTGGTATAGATTCAGAATAGTGTCCCACATCTTCTTCGTTGTATCTAACTCTGCGACATGCAAAACAATATGGTCCTTAACACCATCAAGGATCAACCTCCTCGCCTTGGCATCTTCATTCTTATATGCTAAGAGTTGTACTGGATCTGTAGGTATAGGTACAACACTGGTCACATATTCCTTGATACCATTCTTTTTCTAGCAATAAAGAAATTCTGGCTTTCCAGACACCAAAAATTGAGGCCCCATCCAATCTGTGTTGATCTCTTAAACCTGCTGAGGCCATCTCAAAAGAAAATAATAATAATAATAAAAATAATTATGAAGAGGCAAAATCTTTCCTTCCTGTGTTGAGCTTTGTTTGCCCTCATATCAACTCTGATACCATGTGAAAATTCTATTGCAGTTACTGATTATTAATCTCCTATCTAATATAGATTATTTGACTCTAGGAAAATTAATTCACAACAAATATTGAAAAATAACACAACTGCAACTTCACCAATAAAACTCACAGAAATAGTGAAGAAAACATGTAAAACAATTAACACAATATTTTTGGACAAATTGTCTGTGGAAAAACCTCGAAGGGAAAACCAGTACTGCAGATGAGGAATTTTATTAAACTTCAACAAATAAAGAGATACATAAACTACTTGCCTCTTACTGGCAGAGCTCTGACAATATTCTTCTTCGGAAATTCTTCCCTGAATTTCTCCTGCTGAAATTCCACAGCTGCTATCCCCAACACTATCACTGCGCCCTTGCTATCACTGCAAGACTATTTGCTAACACTACAAATCTACTTACTATCACTGCAAGTCTTTCTCAAGTGTGTCTACTTGCTATCACTGCAAGTCTACTTGTGTGTGTGTTCTCCAAATGCCCATTGATCCCCTTTTATACTTTTCTCGTTGGAAAGCCAATGGCCATGATTTAATCTCAATCAATGGCTAAGATTAAATAGACTCTAACAACCCTAACTAACTGGATTTTATAAGTCTCTAGAGGAATCAATTATTTAATTACATAATTATCTAGACAACTCACACCTTTCTAGAAGTCTCCAAAAAATAATTAAATAATTAAATAAACATTTCTTGGGAATGGAGACACCTATCCAAGCTACATAAATTAACAATTTCATTATACCAACTTGTATATAAGAAAAGATAACATCAACATTAACCATTTCCATTTAATTAGAACACAAATACTTTTAATTTGTTAAAAAAAATAGTTTCACTTAGTTAAACATTTATGCACTGGTAATAAGTTTTGAACAATATTTTTAAAGTATTTTCAAAATTGAATTTAGCCATAGATAAAATGTATAAGTATTTTGCAAACATTTGATAAATAATATTTTAACATCTGTGTACTCGTAACTGTGCATTATCACTATCATGAAGAATAGTTCAAACTTTAATTGTTACATTGGACTTGACGACATTCAATGTAGGTAACCCATAGTGTGCATGTAACAACCTGAATGATGGCATGACCTGATGCACCGTGAATATGATGTAGTAGTTGAACTTTAAAGTAGCAAGCAACCATTCCCCAGGTGGTCCCATGTGATAACTAATCTGTGATTATCCTTTAAGAAATCTCATGAATTTCATATTGAGCTCATCACATAGAATGTGCTTTTTAATGGTTATTGTTGGCTTGATAGTGACCTTTCGAATGCATCTTGCAAGGTAAAGATCGTAAACCTCATGGTATAGACAAACTGACCAATCACAAAATTCTACAATTTCAATCCGAAGATTGTTAAATTGTATATCTAAGTTCATTTTCACCTTAGATTCATAGAGAAAGTTAAAGTACATAGCATAATTATTAAAAAAAATTGATTGTTTTCTGGTTCATTATTGATAATTTTCTTGACCATCTTCTCTCTTAACCAATAACGGACACTCAACTCCTCTATACGAAGGAGGACATTGAATGGAAGATGACAGTGATACTTCAATAACCAAATGGACACCCATGATGTATGCACATTATGTGACATCTTCCTTACTTGTAGGAAAATCATTATTTTTTCTGACATTAGTATTAAATAGGGGAAAATATATATTTTTCAACTTTTGAGAAAATTGCATATAAGAGATTAAACATTAAACAAATTTATGATATCAAAGAAACTCAAAATATATTAAATTCAAGTAGTAAAAAATAATTGAATATGTGAGAAGCATATGAAACATACCAATTTTTAAAATTATGTGGTGAAATATGAAGAATCCACGTGGGTAGCAAATGAATTTTAGATTTTCTACAACTCATTAGAAACATTTGAAAAGTAGCATAATTGTTTTAGATTGGGAACATTTGTTTGTTGAATTTTCAATGCATTAAACATAGAAGAATTTTTAAGTACCATAACACAAAATCATATAAATATATTACATTTAGAAATTTGAGTATAGTCATTGAAACAAAATTGAAGAAAATATATTTCATCAATTGTCTTCTAAAATTTTCAGTCTATTTTCTTCAGCCTTTTTCTTGGAAAGTTGTCTACCCTTTTTCATGTTTTCATAACGGTCATATGTAAATGGTGGCATAATTCTTAGGCCATGTAGAGACTTTACATGAGAAATGGCAACAAATGTCAATCTTGTTCTTTCTCTTGGTCTAATATCAATAGTGGCTTTTGAAAGAGTCAAACCCTGTGATTTGTGAATTGTTAATGCCCAAGCCAATCTTAATGGCATTTGGATTGTCCTCCCCCTCTGTATTATTGTAATTAGAATTTTATTTGGATTGCGTTCATCAAATGGTATTCCTGAATAGTTGTCAAACTCAACCATATGTCGGTGGTTCTGGTGGACCACTTCTAGGTTTGTATACAATCTTTCAAATATATCCTAGAGCTCCATTTACAAGACCTGCTTGTATCCAAAGATTTGAATTCAACATTACCTTGACATCTTTACTGATCAATAATTCTAGATCAAGCTCATCATTTGAGCATCCTTCTGTTGCATTAATACTTCCCAATTTTGTTGCAAGACTATGTGCAACAAGATGCTTCAATGAGTATAGCATTTTCTTGTTATGTTTATAAACATTATCATTTGTTGAGAACAAATGAACACCATTTTCAAACTCCTCATTGCTTGTTGCATCAATGGTAATAGCGATTCTTGTCATAAGCAGTCTCCAATCATCAATTGTTGGGTTTGCATCTCTAAGATTTGTTAAAAGTTGATGAAATCTCTATTGGTGGATGTTTTCTCCATCTTGTCTAAATACTTTATCTAAAGTAACCATAGTTTTGAATTCTTCCCATAGAAACCTAGCTCTTTTTTTGTTGTCATATGTTGGTCTATCATTAACAGGAGGCAACTGACCCAAATCTCCAACCAAAATTATAGATATCCCTGAAAGATAAATAATGATTTTTTTTACCTATTATATACCTTCATATCTATATAAATTCCATAACATGAATTACTTGTATTAGAATATAAAATAGTCATTTTTGTTAATCATAATCACGTGTATACTTGCAAAGTTAATGTTTGCATTTTGTGGGAATGCTTGTCGGAGTCAAGAATCTATGTTTTCTAGCATGTTCTGACCTATGAAGCTCATTTCATCAATCAAAATGTATTTGATGTGTGTTATCTCTTCTTGAAAGCTTGTTAGCCTTTCTCCTTCTAGTTGAGAAAAATCTCTTATTGGGATTCTCAATTTTAAATGTACTGTGGATGTGCCAATGTTGAATATTGCAACTCCAATTAGTGCAAGTAATAGAAGGGGAGAAGAACTCAAAATTGTTGCATTTTCAAGAGTTTGTCTAATAGCACCAATTAGATATGACTTTCTTGTTCCTATTATTCCTTGAATTATCATCAGCAAGGGTGGTGGATTATGATTATTATGGTAGTGTGCCATAATTATGTTGAGCATCTTTCTTTGTTTATCACTAGGATTTGAATAGTCAATACATTGTGGTATGTCATCATGTATGAGACACCCATGTTCTCTCATGCTGCTAATGAAATTCATTGCTTGATTTGTGTACACATCACCTTGGTATTCATTACACCAATTTGTTTGTCTATCAATATCTCTTCTACCCAACATATCTATTTATGAGATTTCGATATTATGACCGTTATGTAGTTTGGATATTATTTCCCATTCATGCTCAAGAATATTTTGTTGAATAGTTTCATTGTCTTCAATTTCATAATCACTATTTTTTTCAATATTTTCTACAGCTTCTCTTCGCTCCACATGCCAAGGGTTATATTGAAATGACTCCCAATTTTCTATTATGGAGTCATTATCGTGACCAATATCTCTTTGTACATCATGAAATGGTTTGTATAATAATAACTCTGATAAGAAAAAGTCATTCCATTCTTCTAACTAAAGTGGAGGAATGGATAAAAATCTAGGGAATACTTTGACAACAGTAGTTGTTTGTCTTTGTTCCCATTTGTTATCTCTTTTTCTTTTAGGATTATATATCCATGACTTGGTTGCATCAATCAATGTTATAGCTTCCATACATAAAGGCCTTGTTTTATATCCATCGATGAAGTTTATCGATTGTTCTTCATTGTTTTCTTCATCATTTATACTTACCGGTTTGAACACCTCATGTGATACATTTAGACTAACAAATTTTTTGCTAGTCTCTACTAATGGAAGTTCTAGTAACATGTGACATGTTTCTTGAGCTCCAATATTACTTTCTATAATAGTCTCTGTCAAAATCCTTCTATATGCTCTTGCAGCTAAATTATCTGCATTTTATGTGTTTGCAAGACGCATCAACATTTGTTGGTATGTTTCAGAGCTTTTCTCTACTTTCACTGCATACTTTGCAATATATTTTATCATGACATGTTTAGAAAGAACAGGTTTCCAATCTATATTTTCTCTCCACAATTGTAATATGTAGCGATTGTGTGAGTTTACTCTATCATCATTTCTGGGTGGCTCAAATTTCTTTTCACCTGTTTCTACGTCTTCATATAATTTTGACCCCTCTAAATTTAATGCCCAAGGAGTATTATACCTAAAATCAATATAAATATGTCATCTATTTTAGTATTTGAAAATTATATTATATTCCACTTTGATATAAATATTTTAACTTGTTAAAACAATTACATGCAAACCATTATTCCTCTCTTTTTTCGTAGGCATGCACCTTCCCTGCACATTGTGTGTCACTATACATAGTTTAGGATTTCTTCATAGTCCTGGTCAACATCTATCTCTGTAAGTTGTCTTGTATCGCTACGATATGGATGTAGAGAATAATTTTGGAATGCCTACAGTTGGAAATGAAAATATATTAGTCATATTGTAGACTATAAATAGTTTATTTAATATATTGTATGTATACATCCAAACTTTTTAGAGCATGCATTTATGTTTGGTTGATGTGGATTTTCTCTAGGATTCCATGCCTGAACAATACAATGGAAATATCTTTCGACACTTTTTTTTTTGTTCTTCATTTGACCAATTAATATTGTCCATATTTGGTGCTCCATGTATCCATATGAATACAACTCAGAAAAACACACAATATTTCTAGCTAGAAATGCAACTGAACAAGCAAGGACAAATGAATAGGCATACCTCTGCAATTTGAAATTATGCCTCTCTCCGTCGATGCTTTCCTTTATTCCACCTTTTGTAACATCAACATAAAACAATATCGACTTCATAGAATCAACAATAAACTAAAGCACACAAATTTTGTTCTTAAAATAGTAAAAGAGAGATTATTCTATTTATTAACGAGAATGGGAGCATGAATGATTTTGCAATGGTAGTTAAACAGAAAACTCAAAAAATCACACATTAATATTTCTAGCTAGAAATGCAACTTCAACTAGGGAATGACCAAACATACCTTTGCAATATGAAATTCTATAAATCAAAGCAAAGCAAATATTCTTTCTAGTTTGTGCATTATATAGTGATGCACACCTAGTGACTCCATATAAAATAAAAATAACAGCTTTAAAACTAAAAATAAAAGTTTTCAAACAGATTTAAAAGCAAAGCAAAAGTTTCTTCCATCTCCACTGCTAAATAATGATATATATAATATTGTATTTATTTAAATTTTTTTATTGGATATTCAAGATAATCTTGTTAAAAATCTTCTTAAAATTATAAAAGCGTGAAAATATTGAAAATTAATATGTATTTCCATAACAAATATTATAAACTAAAAATCATGTATTTTCTAAAAACATAATTTTTGTTTTTTTAAAATATTCTAAATTAATATGTATTTCCATAACAAATATTATAAAATGATATATATTACTATTAGAAATTAGAATATTATATTATATTTTCTTTTCTAAAAATGTATATTTTAGTTTTTTTTAAATATTCTAAATTAATATGTATTTCCATAACAAATATTATAAAATTATATATATTACTATTATAAATTAGAATACTATATTATATTTTCTTAAAAATTTCAAACAGTTTTAAAAATAAAGTAAAAGTTTCTTGTATCTCCATTGCCAAACAAAGATATATATTGATTTCAATATATATGATATTGAATTTATTTTTAATTTTTTTATCAGATATTTAAGATTATATTGTTAAAAATCTTCTAAAAATTATAAAAGCATGAAAATATTGTAAATTAATATGTATTTCCATAACAAATATTATAAATTAAAAATCATAGAGGGTAAAAACTTTATTAATCAACAAGAACAATACAAAGCAAGATCAGGAAAAACCCAAAAGGGCCAAGGAACATCCAATAAGAGATCAAGAAGCAATCATACAACATCTAATATCCTCAGTCACCCAACCCTCCAAATCCTGAGCAAGATCCTTAGGTAAACTATTCCAATCATCCACCAACCAAGACTCATTCTTCTCAAAAGCCCATTTGGCCAACCCATAAGCCACCTTATTCCATTCCCGAGGGATATGAGAAAAGGTGACAAAATCCAGTATATCTCCAAGATTGATAATTTTCTTAGCCACCACCGCAAGCTGCCAACTAACATCATCAAACTGTCGTCTATTTATCAAGTCCATGACCACCTGGGAGTCTGACTCAGAGATAATCTTATTCTAGCCAAGTGCATAAGCCCTCCTCAAAGCCAATAGAATGGCCAAGGCCTCCATAAGGTTATTAGAGTGTCACCCCCTATACTCCGAAAAGAAGAATACAACCACCCTAGAACTTTCTCTTCCCACTCCACCAACACCCACGGGCCCAGGATTACCTCTAGCAAACCCATCTGTGTTGGTTTTCAAGACTCTAGAGGGAAGAAGCATCCAATGCCCCCCTCTGAAGACCTTCCCTCTAGTGCACCTACCACACCCAATCTTGGGTCTTCCAACACCACCAACCAAAATCCCCAACTTATGGATCACTCTAGTATCTCCAAGATCCATTGGGACTGACAAGTCGCATTTAGCATATAATGTCTCCTGCAAGGTCCCTAGAATACAAACCCACACTTGACCAGCCAACAAATTCCTATCCAAAAAGACCTCGCGGTTGTGCTCCAACCAAATATGCCAAATAATCAGACTAGGACCAATAAGCCATGTTGTGTGCAAAAACGAGGTCTTCACCTGAATGGGCCCAATATTCTACCAAAATTCCTCAAGAGAAGACAAATGTTTTAATTTTTTTATTATATATTTAAGATTATCTTATTAAAAATCTTCTAAAAATTATAAAAGCATGAAAATATTGTAAATTAATATGTATATCCATAACAAATATTATAAATAAATAAATGTAAAAGTATATATATTAAAATTAGAATACTATATTATATTTTCTTAAAAAATTCAAACACTTTTAAAATAACTTTAGAAATATATTGATTTCAATATATATAATATTGTATTTATTTTTAATTTTTTTTATTAGATTTTTAAGATTATCTTGTTAAAAATCTTCTAAAAATTATAAAAGCGTGAAAATATTGTAAATTTATATGAAATATTGCAAATTAATATGTATTTCCATAACAAATATTATAAATTAAAAATCATGTAAAATTATATATATTAAAATTAGAATACTATATTATATTTTCTTAAATTAGAATACTATATTATATTTTCTTAAATTAGAATACTATATTATATTTTCTTTAAAATTTCATATATAGTAGAACTATAAAAAGATGATGATAATGTATGCTTTTAAAACTTACATATATAAAAAAATCTTAAATATAATATTACTTTGTGATGGGTTAATAGACGTCAATTTTAATGGGGAGAATAAAAATGTACACATACTCATTGATGTGAGTGTAAGAAGCCTTTTGGCTTAATTATAAACTCCCATTTTCATGTCTAATTCTTCCAAAACTTAAAAGCATCAAACAAAGAATATCTTCCTGATAACAATCCAACAACATAAAAAGAAATCAACAATATGAAAAATATATATTTATAATTAAATTATGTTAAAATAATAATAAATTTAATTGATAGAAATGATTGTATATTACTTTGCCATTACCAAAATAGTTCAATTATCCAGTTCTATTAAAGAGGAGATTTTACAGGTAAACTTTTTTTCTATTTTAAAAGACAATAATTTAGTGCTCTTGTGTTTACAAATGAGTGGATTGATGTAAAACAACATGATTCATGTTCAAAGCTACCTTTTGGCTGTCAAAATAACTGTAATTTATATTGAAGAAAATTTTAGAACATATAATCTTTAATCAAAGCTCTACCCAAATGACTGTAAACTTCATAAGCTAAATCACAGGCAATGTGCAAGTCATTTCAGCCAAAGCTTCACATTAAAATTGTACCTCTTCCATGCTAAATTATAATCAAATGCACAAAAAAAGAAAGAAAGAAAAAAATCTATAGATGTAAATTCTGGTGTGTGAGAACTCTACAATTTGCGAGGAAATTTTCAATTTCTAAGATAAAACCTCAAATGTAATCTTCTTTTTGTTGTGAAAAAGAAACTAAGTATTCATTATGATTCCTATAATTTGCAACTTTCTAAAACTACATGATCTTTGTTTCACTAAAAAGAAAAAGAAAAAATGTTGAATCCTGAATCCTGAGCCTGTATCAATCATCGTCTATTGTTTCCGAGTTGAGGCACCAATCCCCTATACATAACTGAATCCATTGGCATAAATATCCAACATTTCACCCCAAACTACGTTGATATGGAAAAGAAACACAAATACAAATCAATAAGCAACAAAGCCTCCAGTTCCTACACTATCAAACCAATATATTTACTAAATCCACTGTGAAATCCAGATTTTATTTTAATAAAACATAAAACATTAAAAATCGGCAGCTTGTAGCTACAATTTTCCTTGAAATTCTAAAGATGGAGTTATCCTATCCAACATTTGAGCTAAAATTTCATCTACACATAAATCAATCTAGAAAACCCCAATATTTACATACTAACCTAATTCTTTTTGGTAGATCATCAAATAATACCTGGAAGTTGGCAAATAGCAAGACAAATCAGGTGATGTCATCATTTACATTAGCTTTGCATCATGCTCGAATTCCCTCCTTATGGTGTCTCTTGCCTTTCTATTTGAAGGTTGTCACTGTTCATATTCTGGCGTGACTGACAGATGTGATATGGGATTTCTGACAGCACAAACCACTCTTTCCATAACGTAACAACCATTTCTTTTTTACGTACTCAGGTCTTTTGATCCCCTGATAGAACATCGTAATAATTTTCACCTTAGTTACAATTTATTGACAATTTTATTTTTAATTATTCGTGTTTATTGCCCATAGTAATTTCTATTCATCTCAACAATAATTATTGATTTATTGAGATACCCATTATTTTTTACCTATTTATTTAGATACCCCCAAAATAATAATTATACACCTCTCTAATTGCTAATAATTGATTTATTGAGATGATTTATTTTTGTGTTAGGTTTGGTTCATAGTAATTTCTATTCATCTCAATAGTAATTATTTTTTATGTTTATTTTGATATGAATGTTTTTAACATGATAATATATTAAAAATTGATTTACAATATTTGTGAGTACTTGCGGGGTATAGCTAACAATACCAATTATTATTCTCATATGTATAATTGATTATATATGTTTGATAAAATAAAATATATTGAAAAATATTTTTATTTTTATTATCATAAATCAAATTCTCTAAAGTTAATGTGATTAATTTTTTATTCATTTTTATTATCATAAATCAAATTATTCTTTTACAAAAAAAATCAAAGTTCTGGAAATATATATATAAAATATTAATGGTGGTTAATTTTGTTGGCGGTGGAGGCCATTATTGAATTCATGATGGTTTGTGCTCTGCCCGAGCTAGGGCTCTCTCTGTGTTGCTCGCTTCTTGTGGGGTTTTTTTTTGAAGCTATCGTGGTGGTGGTGGTGGTTTTTTTTTTCTGGAGGCCTTCTTGCTACTGTTTGGGTGGCTTGTGGGTGGAAGGGTTTTGATCCTGCCCTTGGGGTCTTTTCTTTTTTCCATTTCTTGCTAAAGTGTCCTGGGGGTTTGCATGCCTGCTGGGGATCTTGTTTTTTGCTATGCCGGGTGGGGAAACATCTGGGGTTAGCCCCAAATTGGATTTCCGTTCAGCATTTGGTTCAAAGCCTTCGGCACATGGAGTGAATGTTTTTGATAATACGATGTTTTCTTCAGAGATGGAGATGAATGATCTAGGATCGGTTAATGGTTCCCGAATTACGAAGATTAATGGGTGTTTGGAAAGATGCAAAGAGCGACCGAAGCTGATTATCGCGATGGAAATGCTTGCAGATGATATTGAATACTATTCAAGGCACTCTTTTTATTGCAAGTTCATGGGTTTGAGAGTCTCGCTGCATTTTTTGGAATCCTGGGCTCAACGGACTTGGATGCCAGAGGGGGAGATGGAGATTAGGCTCCTTGCGAACAACTTTTTTATGGTCTCTTTTGATTGCATGGCAGATCGGAATAAGGTCTTCGAGGGTGGCCCCTATTTTTATAACCAGGTGGGTTTGTTTATCAAGCCATGGCATGCTGGCTTCAACCCGACTGAGGCAATACCGAGTCGGATTCCAGTTTGGGTTCGGTTGCCGTGGTTTCCAGTTGAGTGTTGGCGGGATGACGTGTTGCATTTGGTGGCTTCAATGCTCGGTAAACCTATTGGGTCTTCACAACAGACGCAGTATAAAAAGGTAATGACTTTTGCTCGTATCTGTGTAGAAATTGATTTAAGCAAGCCACTGCCAGATTCTGTTGAAGTGAGTGCTGGATCATATACTTGGGTTCAACAGCTAGATTACGAAACCCTACCTTTTCGGTGTCGTCTTTGTCATGAATATGGTCACTTGCAGCGTAGGTGCCCTAGGGCTAAGCCTGTGGGGCCCCAACCTTCTCAGCCTTCTCGTAATCCTCCTAGGACTGATAATGGTAAGGAGCCTATTCCGGGTGATGGTAATGGAGATGATGGTTATGTCCCTGTTAAGGCTCGCAATAGGAATCGGGGCCAGAAGCGGACCTTGAGGGAGAGGCAGGATGATGAAACTTTTAATAGGTTTGAGGTGCTGGATGATCTCAGCCAGGAGGAAGTGAATCCGGGGTTGCTGAACTTGGATCAGGGAACTTTGGGTACAGGACAGGATGGGCCACCATTGGAGGCCATGCAGGATGTGCAGGAGATTGGGGTTGGGCAGATGGATACGGATCAACAATTGATTGTCCAGACTGAACAAGAATCTTCTATTGGAGCTTCGAAGAGTGGTGGAGGTGGCTCCCCATTGCCCCTGAAAGGTGGCAAGGATGTGGGGAAGAGCTCTTTGGCCTCCTCTCGTTTAGGTATTCAGCAAAATGAACTGAAGAAAGGGGTTGGTGACAGGACTTCCAAGCTGGGAAGGAAAAAGGATATGGAGAAGATTAAATTAACTGGGGAAACTTTGGTGGAGTCAGGGTCAGTCAAGACTCTTGATTCACATTTTTCATGCCCCCAGAAATGATTGTTCTCTCATGGAATGTAAGGGGCTTGAACAGTGGCCCTCGACAAAAAGTTGTTCGTGATTTGGTTAGGAATCATTCTCCGGATGTTCTTTTTCTTCAGGAGACTAAATTATCTGTAGATAATATGTTGGCCATGGCTCCTAAGCTGTGGAAATATGGTGAATGCCAGTGTGTGGGGGCTCTTGGTGCTTCTGGAGGGGTGGCTTGCTTTTGGAACCCTCGGAAGATTTTCCCCCTATGGTGGATGTCCTCTAGATCCTCTATATCCCTTGTCGCCTCTTGGTATGAGACTGGTGAGTGTATTCTCCTCTCTAATGTGTATGCTCCTGTTGAGTTTCTGGGTAAACAACTTCTATGGTCCCATCTTCGTTTTGTTCGTAGCTTAGCTCCTTACCATCCATGGGTTATGGCTGGCGATTTTAATGCTATTGTGGAATTGTCTGAGAAAAGAGGTGGAATTCCTAGGTTGGAGCCTTCTGCTCTGTTATTCAGAGATAGCATTTCTGAATTAAATCTTATTGATGTTCTACCTAGTAATGGTCGCTTCACTTGGAATAATAGGAGAATTGGTGAGAGTTGTGTTGCTGAGAGGCTAGATCGTTTCTTGGTTTCCTGTTATTGGGTTGGAAACTTATGGTCCACTCGATCTGAAATTCTTGATTGGAGAGGTTCTGATCATTGGCCTATTAAGCTTAGTATTATCTCTGCACGGGGGCCTCGGTCTCCCTCATTCAAGTTCCAGCTTATGTGGTTACGGGATCCCACTCTTCATGATTATGTGGCTGAGTGGTGGCGGATTGGTAGACCAACTTTTGGTACGGCAATGTACACATTCTCCAAGCTTCTTCAGTTTGTCAAATATCAGCTTAAAAGGTGGAATCGGCGATGTTTTGGTAATATCTTTCATGCTAAGGTTGCCGCACAGGAGGAGTTGAATAATATTACGCGGTTGATTCGTGAGAATGGGGCCTCTGAGGATCTTCTAAGGGAGGAGGCTAAGACTTTGAAAGTGGTTGAGGAATTTGAATTGCGGGAAGAAATCTATTGGAAGCAAAAGGCCCGGGTTGAATGGTTACAGGAAGGTGATAAAAACACCGCCTTCTTCTTCAATTCTGTGAAGGATAGGAGGCATGGTAATTCCATTCCTTTTCTGGTGAATGAT
Source organism: Sequoia sempervirens (assembly GCA_007258455.2). Lineage (NCBI taxonomy): Eukaryota > Viridiplantae > Streptophyta > Pinopsida > Cupressales > Cupressaceae > Sequoia > Sequoia sempervirens. The sequence continues at coordinate 87,121 of VDFB02283212.1, forward strand.
AGGGGTGAACGTCTTGCCTCGTTTCAAGAAATCTCTGCTGAGGCATCTCAGTATTTTGCTACTTTATTTAGGGAGGATTCACAAGGGGGCTCTGTTGAGGAAGCACAGGTTCTTTCTTGTATTCCTCAGTTGGTCTCCAGGGAGGCGAATGAGTATTTGATGAAAGATATCTCTCTTGATGAGCTGGAGGGGATTGTGTTTCAGATGAAGAAGGGTAAAGCTCCTGGTCCCGATGGTTTCCCGATTGAATTTTTTCAGGAATTCTGGGATATCATAAAGTTGGATCTTCTGGCTGTTGTCCTTGAGTCCCAAAGGAATAAACAGATGCTTCGTGCTCTGAACTCCACCTTCCTTGCTCTCATACCCAAGTGTGAAGGGGCTGATAGGTTATCTCAGTTCCGGCCTATCTCTCTTTGCAATGTGGCTTATAAAATCATCTCAAAGTTATTGGCTGAGAGACTGAAGAAGTGGCTTAAAGTGTTGATTTCGGAGGAACAGAGTGGATTTGTGGCAGGTCGGCAGATTCTTGATGGGGTTGTCATTGCTACGGAGACCATCCACTCCATGGACAACTCCCATGAGAAGGCTATGTTCATTAAGCTGGATATGGCTAAGGCTTATGACAGGGTTAGATGGTCTTTTTTGCAGAAGATCCTTGTTGCTTTTGGTTTTGGTGAGGAGTGGATCCAATGGGTCATGAGCTGTGTCACATCTGTTTCCTTCTCAGTTTTGATAAATGGAGATCATTCTGAACTTTTTGGTGCCTCTAGGGGTTTGCGCCAAGGGGATCCTCTTTCTCCGTATCTTTTTCTGCTTCTTGTGGAAGGCCTTGGTCGTTTGTTGAAAAGAAGGGTGGAGCTTGGCATCATTCAAGGTTGGCGATGGGGTGGAGACTTGCCTCCGCAATCTCATTTGCAGTTTGTTGATGATACTGCCCTGATGGGGATGGCTACTGTTAGGGAAGCTACTAACTTGAGGCAGGTGTTGGACATATATCTTGTTGCTTCAGGACAATTGATTAATGAGGAGAAGTCTTCCATATTCTTCTTCAACACGCCGAGCCCCATACAGAGAAGAATTGCTAATATCTTAAGGTTTCAGATAGGGGTTCTCCCTTTGACTTATCTGGGTTTCCCAATTTCTGTTCGCCATCTTCCCAAGGGTTCTTGGCAGAATATTATTGATAAGCTCCGTGCAAAAGTTAATCATTGGACCCACAGATGGTTGTCTTTTGCGGGGCGGGTTCAGCTTCTCAAGTCGGTGGTGCAGGCTCTCCCTACCTACAGATGTATGCTTCAGGTGGCTCCGATGGGTTTTCTGAGGGAGTTGGATTCTCTTGAAAGGCAGTTCTTATGGGCGGGAAGTTTGGCTTCTTCCAAGTGGAGCCTGGTTAGGTGGGATGTTGTGTGCAGCCCAAAGCAATTTGGTGGTCTTGGTCTTCGACAGTCTGCGTTATCTGGAGTGGCTGTGGCTGCTAAGCTATTTTGGAGATGGTGTGTGGAACAGGATCAGCCGTGGGCCAGGATATTATCTCATAAGTATTTCCCGGGGATTCCACGGCAGGATCTTCCTCGTTACCCTCTTGAGGGGAAAGGTTCAGTGATTTGGAATACTCTTCAGAAGGGTGCAAAGCTTATTAAGGAAGGTTTATTTTGGATCTGTAGACGAGGAACTGAGGCTCTCTTCTGGTCGGATTCTTGGGATGGATTCCCTCCACTTACTTCTCAGTTCCCCAATCTACTTCCTTTGTGCCAAAGATTTCTCGAGGCTGGCTGGGCTAGGGTGAGTGACTTCAAGTCTGTTGCTTCTTTTGGTCAGTTGGAGGTAGCTCATTGGAAGGATCCCGCAGAGTGGCCAGATTTGGGACTTGCGGAAGAAAGTGCTGAGCTTCACAAGATTCTTCATAGTAGGAGTTGTAGTTCTCTTCTGGAAGAAGATATTCTTGCTTGGACCCATAATCCTAAGGGGGTTTACTCTGTTGCTTCTGGTTATCAGGTGTTATTGGCTCAGAAGCTAACTGGGGCAGAGGTTCATTGGTGGAAAAGGGTGTGGAATAAACTCTCGTGGCCTAAATGCAACTGCTTTGTTTGGACTTTGGCTTGGAATAGGTGCTTGACCTGGGATAACATTCGTAAACGGGGATTTCAAGGACCTTCAATTTGTGTTTTGTGTGGGGGAGCGGAAGAGGATTCTTCACATTTGTTCTTTCGGTGCCCCTTTGTTGTGCAACTTTGGCATTGGTGGTGGGAGGTGTGGAAGCTTCCCTGTATTCATGCGTGCTCTTTGGTTGAATTCTGGGATAGTATGGGAAGACCTCCTTCTATGGCTTCCTTTTTGCAGGAAGTTTGGTTCGTGGGCCCTACCTTTCTGCTTTGGCAGATTTGGTTGGAGCGGAACCGCAGAATTTTTCGTGATCAGAAGTTGGTGGGTCGGCAAGTTTGGATGCGTATGCTTGGAATGGTGCAGGAGTCTGTTTTAGCTAAATGTGATGTGGTTTTCCCCTTGGAGAGAGGTGATGCTGAGTTGGTGGCCAGACTAGGTCTTCAAGAAATTCATTCATCTTTTGTCAGTTCTAGGAACTGTAGGCATGGGAAAAAGAGGGTCCAACGGGTTGGAAGGTGGTTACCTCCTCCCAATGGATTTTTAAAGATCAATACTGATGGTTCTTCTAGGGGAAATCCTGGGCCTGCTGGAATTGGTGGGGTTGGCAGGGACTCAGCTGGTTCGGTGATTTTTCTATTCTCTATACATGAGGGGGTGAAGACTGTTAACTTCATGGAGGGTCTAGCAATTCTTCATGCTATGGAGAGGGCCCTTGCTTTGGGATGGAGAAAGGTTATATGTGAAGCTGATTCACAGATTTTGATTAATCTCTTGAATGAGCGAAAGATATCTGATATAAATTGGCAGTTGGCTTCGGTGGTTCAACGGATTCTTCAAGTTAGTTCTCGGATGGAGGAGGCATCCTTTGTTCACATCCCAAGGGAGTGGAATCGCGCTGCTGACTGCTTGGCCAAATGGGCCTCTGAGCAAGATAGTGGTTGGAAGGTTGAGGATTGGGATCAAGTTAACCCTGAGCTGCATCTGGATTTAGACCGGTTCTTGGAAGAGGATAGGAGGATACATGGGGATAGTTGATTTTGTTTTATGTTGTGGGGTTTTCGCCTTGTTTTCTGGGACTGGGTCCCGTGGTTATTATTGTAATGCTCTTTTCTGATTTCTAATAAAGTTTTTACCCCTTTGTTTTCAAAAAAAAAAAATTTGTTGGCGGTGAATTTTATTTGGCGATGAATTTGTCATGGCGGTGAATTTTCCCACGGTGAATTTTCCATCGATGAATTGCCGCCAGTGAATTTTCCTAGAGTCGCTTTTCTTAACGAAGAAAGAATAACAAGGAAAAACAGGAGTCTAATTTCCAATTTCTCATAATTCCTCCATTTTTTGGCAGCTTCCATTCACAAAGTTATGCATGATTTGACAACATAACTCCTTTTTGCTATAGGAGATTTGATGTAGGTGGTCTATCTTCTCCTTAAGCCTAGACATACACGCCAAAATGTTTTTGACATTCTCAGATTGAAGTGTCCAAAACACATTCATGTGTATGACATTATTTTTAGATACTTGAGTATTGTAGCAACATTTTTCACATATTGTGGAAATGCCCATTTATCCATGTTTTGCACTCAACTGTGGCAATTTAAAGTTGATGCCCATTCTCAAGTTGTTACGTGGAAACTTCGGCACTTAATCCCCCAACGAGTGACAGACACCAGTTTATAGCCTCTCTCATGTTCATTCTCACCCAAAACATGTCAAACATATCTTTTAGGAATGACAGTTTTCCACCACCATCAGCAAGCCATGTACAGGGACCTCCTACCATTTGTGGTCATCAAATTGCTTGAAAACTGGTCTACTGGGATTTTCCACTATTGTAAATGTGGTATCAATCATTTATAAAAGGGACGATGTAATCTTTGACCATTCATATTCTCTTCTAGAAGTTGCAATTCAGAAGCTTTACTAGATAACATTGCTTCCATCAAAACCAATCAATAACTTGTTCAATAGTTCCAACAAGTGGAACAATAGGTCTTTGTTGGAAGCTACTTAAGAAGGCTTGCTAAACATAGTGACGCTATTCCTATGGAACCTCATTCATGTCTATTATAAGATCAAGTTGGAAATAAGGTAAATGGAAGGTATTAGATTCAAGTCTTAGTTGGTCCATATAATTTGTAGTTGAACATGTGGTATCAAAGTGATCAGGTTAGCACCCCCAAGTATATGTAGTGTGGCTTAAGGAGAATGTAGGAAATAAGTCACACCCGGGTCAATGATGGCTTGCTCGAAGAGGGGCCAAAAGTTCAATTGGTAGAGCACTCTAGTAGTAAATGGAAGATCTTAGGTTTGAGTCCTAACTGGTTTGTATAAATTGTAACTCTATAAAGATTTGTGTTTCATGATCAAGGGAAAATTATTTGGTATACCTTGCACTATATGTAGACCATGCATAGAACAAAGGAATGGAATACACTAGTCCAATTATTGAAGAGTGACTCTATTATTTCATAACTAAACAATGATCACTATGGCTTTACAACTTTTAGTTCTTGTCTTGTTTATGACCCATGTGTCTATGATATGAACTTTCTTTTCTTAAATTTGTAACTCAACTTTCTTCATCAATTAAAAAAAAATCTTTTTAATTGAAATGCAATAAAGGAAATACACTAAATAGTCATGAAAGCAACTTAAAGTAGCGAGAAGGTTCAAATTATCCCCAAAAGAGTAGTCGAAAACCAACACATAAAAAATTGAAGGCCCTATGGGTAAATATTCAAGCTAAGAACAACAACAAAAATACATTATTCTTCAATTGTTGTAGTGTCATGGTTGACATTCATCATTTTTTTCATGCTAGAGATATCATTGTGAATACTTGGGAAATTACCTTTTCTTGTCCTTTCCTAGCTCATTGAAAGCATAGACATAAGTGTTCAGTCCTTGGGATTTTTGAAGATACCTTTCTTATTGGCAATTAGTTAATTGAAGTGAAGGTTATTCTTCATACAAATTTTAATCTCTAACATATCATGTCATTATTAAAATGATATGTCCCATCCATCATCAAGTAATATTATAAAAAGGTGGGTTTTCAAAAAAATAATTGTAAGATTATTCACATAATGTGCCCCCATTGGTAGTATTTGTCATATCATCATCCATTGCTATCTAGCTAAAATTTAAAAATTGTTGATATATATATATATATATATATATATATATATATATATATATGCTCTTCCCATTTTCAAGTTACAGTTGTCATTGCACTCACCATTTTTCACTGCATATGAAAGCTTACGCAACATTTTTTTTAAATGGAAGAAAGTAATTAAAGGCATGGTATATTTGCATTTGTTCAACATAAAAATGAACTTGTTTTCTATCTTTTGTATAGTTTGAATGTTGGGTTTCGCATGTGATAACTGTTTGCTTGAGATCTTATCTATGAATAGTTGTGTTAAATATTGGTTGAACTAAACAATATTAAACAAAATTATTGAACACATCAATTTTTAATATATTTGATCCCATTCTAGTTGCGTGTTGGTATCTTCAAGCCATCTATGGACCTTGAACAATAAGTTCATGGTATATTTGGATTTGTTCAATATAAAAATGACAAATTTGTTTTCCATTTTATGTAGGGTTTTGAATGAATGTTTCATTTTTTAGGTGATAAATATTTGTTTTCTCTTGTTTATGAGAAGGTGAATTAAATGTTGGATGCTACTGTTAAACATACAAAATATTGAATACCATTGTTCAAGGCATTGAGGCTTCAATTCCTTTTAGAGTCTATTCTAGTTGATAGTTGATATCTTTAGGTCATTTATGAAACCCGAATAATAAGTTCATGACACTTTATATGATCACATAATATCATTAGATCGTCAAAGTTTAGGGTAAAGGGAAACATTTTATTAAATCCTTTGCAATTTTGTCATAAAAAATAAACAAGTTAAAAAACTCTACCATGACTTCATAAGTTTAGGGTGAATGGTGAGCAAATAATCAACATTTGGGGTTTTGATTGTTGAAGCCTTATTTTGAATTCTTGATGAGAATTTCATTGTTGTTCCCAAAATACTCAATCAAAATACTTTTGCCACCAATGCTTTGACCCTTAGAGATGGTCATTTCTTTGCAAGTATTTTGTAAAAATTCCTCAACAAAATCCACCCCAATCTAAATGTGAAATCATCTCAATGTATTTCTCAATCATGCTTGGGGTTTTGTGTTCACATAATTTGCATTCAAAATCTATTAGAGGAAATAGTAATCTAAATTAATCAAACAAATAATCTAGACAATCTATTTTGTTTTGAAGAGAAATAAAGTTTAGTCATGCAAAGCTATCCTAAAAACAAATAATCACATCACGAGTAGATTATTCTTTTTTTTTTTCAAGAATCTAATTAGAAATTGAAATTAATGTTCAATTATGCTAAGGGTTTCATGCTCTATTATTCTTAATTCATTTGGAGTTAAGCCTAGTAAATGAACAGGTTTAAACTAGAACAATTGAGTGAATCCAAACGTAGGAATATTTTATTTTTGGTCTAAATATTTAGAAATAAGATAAAACTAAAGTCCAAGGGATTGCAACATATGTTATAATAGTGACAAACAATACTTGTGAGGGAATAATTCTTAATATTTGTTATTTATTCTAAAATAAAATAAAAACATAAAGTTAGCTTAAAAAAATAGGTAAGATGAATTTATATTGCTTTAAATTTTATTCTGCCATCATGATTGCTCCAATTAGTGGAAGAGTAATTGATGGGGAAAGTTAGTTTTTGAAATATCTAGTGTTCACAATGACCCTAAAATTGCTCCATTGTTGATACTATATACATTGCCTCAATGTTAGATGTGGGTAATATGTACACATCAATATATGATTTTTAAGGACTTCTCATGGTTCCCAATATTAAATTAGACTTCAACACACATCAAAATTATACTAATCATTAATTGATGTCATTGCTTATAGATTTATGTAAGAGTTATGCATATATTTGTCAAGATCAGTAGGATGATCCTCATTTGATGAAGAATTTGTTTGAATTTTAGATTTTTTATTGAGGATATGAATGGTCCAAAATTTAAGTTGTGATGGAGTCACTAAATTTTTTGAAATTTTGAGGTCCCTTTGTGCCCGGTATTGGCATGTCACATGTTGCCCATAGGTAGAGTTTAAGGTTTTACCTCTATAACCCTGTTTTCAAATGCTTTACTTTCAAACCTTGGGCATTTTAATCTTAGGTTGACCTGTTCTGCCCGATTGCTGGTCGTTTAAGTTGTCATTTGAGCCATCACAATGCGTTACTTTACCGACCCTCTTATCTAAATTGCTCAGTCACCTTCAACCGCAAATTGTTTTAATTCTCCTAATGTCGGGCTTTAATATTTCACTCTTAAATGACTTAAGTCTAAGTCATTCGTCTCCAAGGGTAAAAATGTTGTTGGCCTAATCATGGCCCTCTTTTATGACTAACTTTGTCGCATGTGTAGGATTAAAGATCATCTGATCGTGGGAATTAATTTGAGCCATTCCTCGGTGGCTCACAGGTCCCAAGTGAAGGCTCTTTAACTATTGTGTGGTCTGCGAGATGCTGACACATGTTTGATCACGGGTGTGGACCCAATTGTCACTTTTCATTCCAACGCTCAAAGTTTTATGATCAACAGTGATTATTGAGAGGGAAGAGTTGATCGCTACCGTTCCCCGCCATCTCGTGGAGAGAAGATGCAAGATTGTTAAAGGTTGTGAGGACCATGAGAATTTGCCACATATGTCCTATGGCCATTGGCAGGTGGAGCCCACAAATACATGAAGAAGGATCCAGTTGGCATATTTCTATTGGCTAGTTGTTTGGGCTGGAACAACAATGAAATTCATATGTAATTGACTCAATTTGAGTCGTCCAAGATGGCCATCTCAACAGAAGATCAACGGCGCACATTTAAAACTGCAAGTACACCCGTTGTAATTGTTTTGCTTCCCACGAGCGAGCAATATTGGCGGAGGTGACTCATAAATCTACTCAATTTTCCTCAAAATATGTGTATATGGTCAGTTCTTGCATAATTGAGATTTGAAGACGTGTCTGGAGCAATATAAAAAATCAAAGGAAGTGACTTGCAGAGTTCGTCCTGACTAGAATTAGGGTTTATTGCAATTGAAAGTTGTAGGTACGATAAACACAATTTTATGCTTTATTCCATTTTGTTGAATTAGGGTTGGCTTTTAATTTGATTTTAGTTGAATGTGTTTTATTGCTCTACTTTAATTGCTTAGAGTTAGGGTTAATTCTGTCTTTAAAAGGTCGTAGCCCTGTGACACCTTTTGGAATTAGCATTTAGATTGAGCCCTAGGTTTGAATTAGGAGGTTAGTAGTTAGAATCTTTCTCGTTAAAACCATGGTCTACCTAAAATTCATGGCTCCCAAAGTACAAATTGCTACCCCTTCAACCCAGTCTAGAGTGCTCTCCCAGGATGTAATTGACTTGTTAACATCCTCTACAAATAAGAAACCCGAAGGGAAAGTCTTGTTCTATGGCACTATAGTCAAAGAGGGAGTGATGGATAAGCAATGTTTCATTAAGGATGTCAAAGTGCCTTATATTGAATGGTAGCTCTTCCAGTATTGGTTGATAAATAGAAACCTTGGAGTTCCTCTCTATAACCCTTGGAGGCTAGATATGGGTAAATTAGTGGTTCCCAACATGTATATGGATGTTGATTTACTGAAGGATATTGCCTCAAGGTATGACCCAATCTCTAGGGTCGTTAGGACATTTGATGGGAAAGAAATGGTAAGGATAACCAGACAAGAAATTGAGGATGTTTTTGATTTACATGAGTGGAGTTAGGATTTGGTTCCTCTTGATATGGATACTATTAGGAACATGAAAAGACCAAGGTGTTCATCAGGAAAAATTTGTTGCCCTTGCATACTGTTGTGACTGGTACAGGGAAGAATAGAAAACATATCAAAATTGGTGAAAAGGAGCTTGATCCCTTCCCAATGAGATATTTTGCTAGTTACTTTAAGAAGATTGCATATTATTTGTGCCAAATCATCTGTTTTTCTCCACCTGACACATTGCAAAGGGAATACAACCATATGACAATGCATTTACAACACCCACCTCACAACATAGTTTATGATTATGCCACATATTTGGCATAACATATTCATAAAAGTCTGGTTGAGTTAAAGGAGGGGAAATAATGGGTGAAATTCTGGTGGTATTCATTATTGATGCATATGTTCTTGTATAAAGGGCAGAAGGTTTTTGAGAAAGACATAACTTTGAAAAGGAAGGCAAAAGGTGTTGATTTGCCTATTCAATGTTGGACCCAGATTCTGGGTAAGGATGACCAGAAATATAATTATGTGATGTTTCAGAATGCTTTTGCATCAAAAATAAGGAGATCCTTTATCTATGAACCACCAAGAATTCCTAAGGAAATTCATGTATTCTTGAGATCTATGGAGATGAGGTCTGACCTAAATTTGAGTCACAATTGGGGAGACTTGATTTCATATCCTAATTAAACAATCTTTATAGTATATGGCACCAGTTTAGATCCATACGTTTTTCCAAGAGATGTGCCACTAAGGATAGGGTTTCTTGAAATCATGAGACAATTGGGAGCTTCACATGCAACACACTTACCTGATATAACAAAGAAAGACTTATTCTTTCCAAAGTGTACAATGTTTGCTGATTATGTTATGGTGAAAGGAGCATGTAGGGAATTAGTACCTCTGCTGCTGCCTTATAAGATAGAGACTGTACCCCCAAGGAATCATGATCCTAAGGGTTTTATTACTAAATTAAAAGTAGATAAAAGGCTTGGTACTTTTGTGCACAATTTTTACTATCTTGAAGATGTAATTAGGAACATTTCTATCCTTCCAGAATAGGATGAAAGGAAAGCTAAGTATCTTGCTTACAGGAAGATGATGGAGGCAAAATTGAAAAAGGATCCCAATTATGATCCTCTGCCAAATATACCTGATGAATTCAGCCAGGTCATGTATGTTATGGATAATTTTGAAAATATAGTTGGTGTGTTAAGGGAGCCACGAGAGGTAATAGATAAAGGAAAAGAAAGAGTCGTTGAAGAAGAAACTACTGTGGTGTTGGAGGAGAGGCCCATTTATCAACCACCCAAGCAAATAAGAATCTACTCCACGAGGAAGAAAGCGGGAGATGAAGAACAAAATTTTCCAACCCCTATCACTTCTAAGGGATCAAAGGTAGCTTCTCCTAAAAATGCAATTCCATCACCTCCAAGGCAAGTTCCCCCACCTGTAATTGATCTTGATTCACCTCCAAGAAGTCCTGCTCCATTGGAGCGGCCACCCCTTAAGAAACAAAGGACTGAGGCAAGATGAGTGGTTGAATATTTTGATACAGATGAAGATGATATATTTATCACTCCTGAGGATATGGAACAAGGAATGCCTCCCCCTGTAGGAGCAATTGCCTCAAGTTCAGGAAGTAGTCTCAGGTTGGGAAAACTTGATATTGGTGGTTTAAACAGTGTAGATGATTTGAGGATAGAGGCTTGTCATAAATTTATGGAAGATGACTCATTTGTTGAAACACTTGCATTCAAATATTTCTTATGGAGAGCCAAAGCTGTAGAATATGTAGAGAAGGTAGCCACTGAGAGGAGTTTACATCCAGAGCTTCCTGAGAGTTTCATTCAAGCCAATGTGAGGAGTGTTATGAAGAATGAATTCTGAAAGATTACTGCCCAGGATCGCATAGAACTTGTGAAGAAGTGTGGTGTTTTGTTGTTGCCAGAGTGGGATATTGTTGATGCTATAGTTCTAGATACCATAAGGAGGGTTGAAAAGCCCCTAGTGCAAACAAAAGAAGAATTGAATATGACACTTCGGGGATTTGCATTTAGCAAAGATTGGGATGCACTAACAATCTGGTCATTATCCATGGGATCCAAGAAACCAGTACTTGTTGAGCCATCAGATTTCAGTGGGTAATTACTTGTGAAGAGAGTTGTTGATACTCCAACCTTAGAGGCAGCTAACATGGCTGTTAATGTTGCTAAGATCACTAAAGTAGCTATGGAAAACCTCACCCTTGAAAGGGATTATTTCAAGAATAATTAGCTCCTCAATGAATATGATAATAGTTAGTAGAAGGTAGTTGTGCTAGAGACTGAGTTGGCATTTTATAAGCAAAGGGAAGAGATGCAGAGAAATCAAGGCCAAGTCGGCTCAAGTCATCCACCTCCATCTTCTCCAATTGCTTCTTCCCAACCTTCCCCTCAAGATCAAACCTTGGCAATAGTGCCATATAATTTGGGACAAAATCCACTCTCAGTAGAGGAACCAAGCAAATCAGGTCCCAATTCATTTGGTGAATCTACAAGAGAACAAATTCTTTCACAAGTTGAAACATATAAGAAGTTCTTGGAACAAGCACAAGACACAATGTATGAAAATGCCTCGAAGATTGTTCATACTATCTTGAAACATCTGAATAAGAAGATCCAGGCCAAATTGAATGGTGTTCATGCAAATTACTCCTCGATGTTGCAAGCAATAGGATTATCTCAAAGAGATAAGGAGTTGGCTATCCCAATCCTGAATAAGTGGATCCCAAGGGTTGAGAGATTGAAGTTTATGAAAGTCAAAGCTAGCCAACATGAGGATAGATACCCTAAGGTGATTCCAACATATACATTTGTCTGTGAACTTAGTGAGCAAAAGTTTTAGGGATATATTGCCCCACTAGAGCAGAAAATAAGAGAATTGAAGGCTCATTATGATCTGGTAGATTTGTCGCTGTTGCTAGATATCTAGCTCACTAATGATGAAGTGAAGCCACTACAAATGTGGAAAAGAGAGATGGATGATGCTATTGCTTCCCAAGTAAATCGAATTTGTAAAGAAGTTAACATCAATATTTTGAATGACACTATGGAAAAGTTGACATTTATCATCAACTTTCTGGAAGATTTTGACAAAGAATCCAATTATGTGATGACAAAGTACTCCCCATATATGAAGAAGTTGAATGAAATCATCTACTTCAATCAACCATCTGATGATGAATATGAAGAATGGGGAAGGGTATTTGTTGGTCAATTGGGTTTATAAGTATGGATGTGAAACTTATATAATTGGTCAAGTATTGTACAGGTCTAGCCTCAAAAATTGCAATGTATAAAATCTATGTTTCACTGGTAGATGTTAGTTGCTGATGATGTGGAATGCTGATTCACTTTTTGTTTTGCATCATTTTGTCATCTTGCTCGATGGAATGGATGCACTACAACAAGGATGATTACTCTTTTTGAAGTTCTTTTGGAAGGTGAAACTGCTTCTTACAAAAAATGTAAATAATCTTTGTCTCATATATATTCCCTCCAATTTGAAGGATGCAAATATAATTGAATTAGGGAATATGTTTTGTAGTGGTCCAATTAGAATGTGACATGTGTACATCTGGCTTGAAGCTTGTTTTTTCTCCCTTATTCTATAAAGGGAATTCAGGGCCATTTGTGCGGGTCTTTTGTTGAATTTTGGAATCTAATTGCGAGAATAGAGAACATAGAGCAAATATGTTAAGTCTTTGTCTAATGCTTTGAGTCTAGATAGTAACTTTTGTCAAATGTATGGTTCCTGAGCATATCTGAATGATAATGCAAGTTTTTCGAGTCTATAGTCTCCCCAGTTTAGATCTGTACTTGAATTATTAATGAAAATTCTGATCAAAGATCATTTCATTGATTGCTATCGCTTTCATACTTTAGTATATGTTTTGGTTTTAGCTCTGGTTCAAGGAATCTGTTAAAATGCTTAGATCAAATCATAAATTCATGTTCAAAGATATTGGATTTGATAAGTAGTCTTTAGAATCTAATTATAGATTTGTGAATTGTAAAGTAATTTCACTTAGATCATGGGTGTTCAAAATTAAATATACCTTATATTTCAATTTACTTAAACTCCTAGACCGTAGATGATGACACTGATCCTAACCCCCATAAGTCTTTCTCATGGTTCCAGTTGCTCGATTGGAGAGCATCTTTTTAAATAATCATTGATCTTTCTTTAATTTGTTGCAGTTGGTGTTATCTTGTATTCTCAGCTTAAGATGCATAATTCATTCAAGGAAATGCCAATTTCTTGAAGGATTTCATCTTATTAGTCTTTGGTGAGAATATATCTGCTTGATTATGCAATGTATACATAAGTTGTTTGAAAGAATTGTATAATGTACATTGTGGGACCACCCTCCCGGGTTTTGCAAAGCCCGAAGTGCATGAGATAAAGTGATTGGTGCTATATCTCATTTGTTGGCCACTTATCTTGCAGATATTCAAGAATTGAGTTTGGAAAACCCATAGGTATCTGGCGAGATTTGATTGGTTCGTTGAAAACAACCAATGAGTTGTATTGAAATGGATGGTTGAGATGCATTAGTTTCTAAAGTGAGTTAACTTTTAGACCAAGCTAATAGATGAATGGTCAATATTGATTACTAATAGATAGACGAGATTGAATGAGAGAATTATATTAAATGATAGATTATTAGGTTTGGGATTTAAAAATATGGTGTGAAAATGAATGATGAAGATGTAAGATTAGTTTAACTTTTATTTACAAGCTAGTCATGTGACTACTTGATTTATTTATTTATTTTTGGATAATGAAGAAAGAAAATTATATTTATTTTAAGATAAATACATTAAGTGGAATAATTAACCAAGTAATAAAATTTATTTAATTCATTAATGAAAATGGATTAATTTATTTACTCTAGATGAATAAGGGAAATTAGTTAATTATTTAATTAATTGAAACTTAAAGTGGTGATGACATGGTGTTAGAAAGTGATGTTAGGATGTGGTAAAATTTAAATATCTATACTAACCAAAGACCATAACAATTCTAGACCCCACCTATGGATGAAAGAATTTATAGCAATAATATACCACTTCCACACAATTCTAAAAAATATGCAAACAACTATTAAAAATCTATAATACAAACAAATAGATAAACATACCATCAAGATAATATGATATGTACCTTCGGAAAACCCTCATGAGAGAAAAAATCAGCCTCCAAAAGCACTCACACTCTCAATGTATTATCTCATGAACGCAAATTACAATATTGTTGTAGTGTCTTCATGAAAGGCTTCAAAAACATCAAGCCCCCTAATTGCACTCAAAGTAGTATCTCATGAATAAATATTACAATAAACTTACAAAGTCTCAATGCAAGGATTCTAAAACATCAAGCTTTCCAATTGCACTTAATGTAAACAAGGAAATTAAAATTAGGTAACCACACATCCTAATCCATGTCTCCTCTCCTCACATATGCAACTTACAAGATATGCCCAATCAAACTTAGCCAACAAGTCGAAGGTTACGTGGTGAACCTCAAAAATTGCTCATGTGCTTTCTTTTATATAAACAATCTTTCACAAAACCACCAAGTGGTATTACATAAAATATGTGCCTCTAAAACCAAGAGATTATAAAATCATGCCCCTCTCATTTACTTTTTGTTACTAAGTTTTCCCAATTGGTACTAATTTTTTTCAATATTTTTTTTTTCTAATGTGCAACCCATTAGATATTTATTGTGTTACATACAACATACAAAGTGTCTCAAAAAATGTTTGACCCATGTGATTCACACATCCCTATATTTCCTATATGCACCACAATTCAATATTACATTTTATATTTTAGCATTATTAATCTTATTATGCAAGGTGTACAAAACACCTTTCCTAACAATGGACCTAGATAATTTCATGATTTAACTTTTTCTCACATCTTAAACCTTCTTTAGAACTATCCCCTCATGCAAGAGTGCTCTTCTTGATGCCCTAGGTATAGGCTAGATGACACAAACTACTTTGACCCCTCATGGACAATGTTATGATTAACTCTCACCCACCTAGTTTTCCTCTTAAAACACCAATTCCAATTTTAACTTCAAGAAATTACCTGTAGATAATGACAACTTAGTATGGTGATCCCACACTTTACCTACAAGTCCAAGTTTATAATTATTTCATTAATATGTCAATATTGATGGCATGGATACAATTAAAGTAGTCCCTCTTTCTCTCCTCCAAAGGATGGGCTATGGAAAATCCTACATCACTCACACCAATGATACCCTTATATGTTGGGATGAATTGAAGACTTCTATCATTGGAAAGGTTAATATTTGTATCACCATTGGTCCTAGAACCCTATCTACACAATTTTTTTTTATCATAAATGAAGAAAGTGGCTACAACATGATTCATGTATGGCCTTGGATTCATACAATGAGAACCATTCCCTCTACCCTATTTCAATAAATCCACTTTCTTCACCTCAGTCAAGTTCACATCATAAAGGAAGATCTTGATTCTTTTAGTGTTTACAGGGTTGAACAAGCTAGGATGAATGATTATTCAAATCAAACACATGAAACATCTACATGATAGAATGGAGCTAGTATAAAATAACTTGGAGTCAATAATTGTGATCTTCCTATATTTTATCCTAAAGATAAAACCAAAAAGAATGAGACCCTTTAAAAATTCCTTACACAATTGCTACAATTTCTTCTAAGATTACAACTAAATAACTAAAGGAGGATAAATATGTCATCTTTCCCTTTGATCCTCATTTGATAAAAACCTATCTACCTACAAGCCTTGCTACTATTCCTATCCAAGATACAGTAAGTATTTACATGGTTGAAACTCAAACATTTGGAAGCTCTCCCCATCAAAGAGAGAATTATCTTATTGCTATCTTATACTAGAAAGAAATAGATTCAAATGACATGAGATCTACTATTCAAAATTTATTCCTCAACCTTTTGACCCAAGGGGGCTTAACCCTAGTCCTAGTTGGCTAGGTCTACATAAGTTGACAATACAATAAGAAAGTGTTCCTAGACCATTAAGGTCAAAGACCTTATATTCAAAATTAATAATCTTATTGATAAAAGATCCAATAGAGGCCAAAAATTTAAACCAAATTGGAAAGGTCCTTATGTGATTAAATAAAATGTTAGCAATGACACTTATCTCTTGTGTACAATGGAAGGGTGGGAATTCAACCAAATATTAAATTCCCTCCATCTCAAGAAATATTATGCTTAAAAATCATAAAATGAAAGTAGCTCAAAATGCTAAAAAAATTAAAAAGTATAAAAAAATTTATCTAAAAAAAACATTGCATTTTATTATGTTAACCATTGCATATGTTTTTTATATTGATAGAAATGGGTTTTGAAAGGGCACATACCCTTGTACAATGAGATATCCCATAGGTAAATAGAATGAGAACTATCAATTATTGGACAAACAAAACAAGACAGAGAGAGACACCACTATAGCCAAGTTACCAAAAATGACAACAACCAAAAGGTAAGAAACACCATGGATCTCAAGGATCCAACCTAAGCAATGTTAGGTCCTACCCTATTCAATCTCACACTCTTCACTCTAGTATGATATTAGGAGATAGATTTGGGAAGACCGTTCTTCCACCTTTGTACAACAATCTAGGAAATATCACCCAAGTCAATAGAACTGGAAAAAGTAGGGGAGTTTCTCCATAAAGGCCCCAATAATGTGCATAATAGAAATAGAGGAAATTCAAGCCAAAGTAGGTTGAAAAACCATCTCCTAAGTAGGATTAAATAGATCTAAATCCAATGGAATAATTGTCTTATTAACTAAAGAAAAAATTGGTTGGAAGTCACCAATATGAGTCGATGGAGGAGCAAGAGTGGGACTCACTAGAGTTGCACCAATAGAAAGAGAACCAACATCTTGAGAATACCCATCATCTTAAGAGGAATTGACAACCTAAGATTCAAAGGAATGAATGGTCAAGTGATTTCCACTAGCATTTTCCACCACATCACAATGCCCTTGCACCAAGAAAGTGGACAATCAACAATCAAGTGGTTGATGGTAAAGCAATGTATACATATGAAGGGGAGACTCTCAGAGTTAAGTATTTTAATCCAAGGATTGTATCCCACCATAAAACAACATCCTCCTAAAGAGGCTTGGAGATATCAATATCCACTATGATTTGAGAAATTTAGAGTGACCAATGTAGGAAGTGGCAACACCAACCTTCAAGCAATGACTGATAGAATTTCCAATGGACTTATAGTAGGAATCTTCCCAAAATTAAAGAGGAAGATTCAAAAGATGAACCTACATAGGTCTAACATTGAGGTGTTCTAAAAGGGGGTTGAAGGAATTAGTCCAAGGACTGACCAAGAAAGTGTACTCTCCCCCACATCCACAACCCTCCATCAAACACCAAAACCCTATCCTTTGAAGAGTCAAAATACACAATGAATGATCCTCTAGCACAAGAGCAGAGCTCACCTTGAAAATAGGATTCCAAGAATCCAATACCGATTTGTATAAATTAGGGAAGATAGACCGAAGATTGTTAAATATGTAAACCAAGCCCCTATATAGATACAATACTTCATTTTCCAACACATCTTTTCCACAAACTAGTATAAGGGAAGATTATGCATAGTGGATGGGCAATAGTTTATCCCTTTGAGGGAAAGCATCCCTAAAACTATAATGGATGTAAAGTCAGGTTGACCCATCCCCATAGCAATAAATTTAGCATTAGAAGGGTGATTAGGAGAATTGTTCCCCATAGCAAGCAAGGACCTAGCAATATTACCAATTCTAATTGATGCAATTTTAGAAACTCAGTCACCAATACGAGAAAATTTACAAGTTGTTTTGACATCAAGTGCAAGAGAGGCACCTATGCTTGGTGGTGAGAAATAATTTGAGCCAAGAACATTAAAATTAAAAATAAAATGATTAAGGGAAACCCTATTGAGAATCGACCACCTTACCAACCAAAACACTTGCACAATAAATAGTTGAGCCAATACCACCATTAGTGGCCAATTAATACGGGGAAATGTGAGGGCCCTAAGAGAGGAGCCCCCAACTAGGAGAGGAGAAATATCTAGATCACCTTTGGCACCAAAGCATGCACTAGACAACAAATGCACCAACAAAGAAGTTGACTAACCACCTGAACAAGGGTTTCAACAAGAGGCAAGAGCACCATTTCATAATATTGTTGAACCAAAAGCAATTATTATGTACACTATTTTTTTTTGGTTATTTTACTCTCAAGTATAGTTGAAAGCCTTCAATATGTTAAATTTGATTTATTATTATCTATGATACTAATCTATATGTATTTTGTCTAGAGTTAAACAAAAATATTCAAATAGGTGTTTTTGAGCTTCTAAATGTTAAGGCTCAGAGTATAGGTAGTAGACACTTCACAGACTAAGAAAATAAAATTGGCAAGACTTGGACTTAGTTGAAAGTTCCCAAAATTTATCTCTTCTCCAAATAAGGTCACTTATTTGGAGAAATGAAAAAAGGCCAAGTGAATAGCCCTTTTACGTGGAAGGCTAAAGATGAATA
>VDFB02283213.1:0-29011 GCA_007258455.2 Sequoia sempervirens
TTTTAGATTTTTTATTGAGGATATGAATGGTCCAAAATTTAAGTTGTGATGGAGTCACTAAAATTTTTGACATTTTGAGGTCCCTTTGTGCCCGGTATTGGCATGTCACATGTTGCCCATAGGTAGAGTTTAAGGTTTTACCTCTATAACCTTGTTTTCAAATGCTTTACTTTCAAACCTTGGGCATTTTAATCTTAGGTTGACCTGTTCTGCCCAATTTCCGGTCGTTTAAGTTGTCATTTGAGCCATCACAATGCGTTACTTTACCGACCCTCTTATCTAAATTGCTCGGTCACCTTCAACCGCAAATTGTTTTAATTCTCCTAATGTCGGGCTTTAATATTTCGCTCTTAAATGACTTAAGTCTAAGTCATTCGTCTCCAAGGGTAAAAATGTTGTTGGCCTAATCATGGCCCTCTTTTATGACTAACTTTGTCGCATGTGTAGGATTAAAGATCATCTGATCGTGGGAATTAATTTGAGCCATTCCTCGGTGGCTCACAGGTCCCAAGTGAAGGCTCTTTAACTATTGTGTGGTCTGCGAGATGCTGACACATGTTTGATCACGGGTGTGGACCCAATTGTCACTTTTCATTCCAACGCTCAAAGTTTTATGATCAACAGTGATTATTGAGAGGGAAGAGTTGATCGCTACCATTCCCCGCCATCTCATGGAGAGAAGATGCAAGATTGTTAAAGGTTGTGAGGACCATGAGAATTTGCCACATATGTCCTATGGCCATTGGCAGGTGGAGCCCACAAATACACGAAGAAGGATCCAGTTGGCATATTTCTATTGGCTAGTTGTTTGGGCTGGAACAACGATGAAATTCATATGTAATTGACTCAATTTGAGTCGTCCAAGATGGCCATCTCAACAGAAGATCAACGGCGCACATTTAAAACTGCGAGTACACCCGTTGTAATTGTTTTGCTTCCCACAAGCGAGCAATAATGGCGGAGGTGACTCATAAATCTACTCAATTTTCCTCAAAATATGTGTATATGGTCAGTTCTTGCATAATTGAGATTTGAAGACGTGTTTGGAGCAATATAAAAAATCAAAGGAAGTGACTTGCAGAGTTCGTCTCGACTAGAATTAGGGTTTATTGCAATTGAAATTTGTAGGTACGATAAACACAATTTTATGCTTTATTCCAGTTTGTTGAATTAGGGTTGGCTTTTAATTTGATTTTAGTTGAATGTGTTTTATTGCTCTACTTTAATTGCTTAGAGTTAGGGTTAATTCTGTCTTTAAAAGGTCGTAGCCCTGTGACACCTTTTGGAATTAGCATTTAGATTGAGCCCTAGGTTTGAATTAGAATCTTTCTCGTTAAAACCATGGTCTACCTAAAATTCATGGCTCCCAAAGTACAAATTGCTACCCCTTCAACCCAGTCTAGAGTGCTCTCCCAGGATGTAATTGACTTGTTAACATCCTCTACAAATAAGAAACCCGAAGGGAAAGTCTTGTTCTATGGCGCTATAGTCAAAGAGGGAGTGATGGATAAGCAATGTTTCATTAAGGATGTCGAAGTGCCTTATATTGAATGGCAGCTCTTCCAGTATTGGTTGATAAATAGAAACCTTGGAGTTCCTCTCTATAACCCTTGGAGGCTAGATATGGGTAAATTAGTGGTTCCCAACATGTATATGGATGTTGATTTACTGAAGGATATTGCCTCAAGGTATGACCCAATCTCTAGGGTCGTTAGGACATTTGATGGGAAAGAAATGGTAAGGATAACCAGACAAGAAATTGAGGATGTTTTTGATTTACATGAGTGGAGTTAGGATTTGGTTCCTCTTGATATGGATACTATTAGGAACATGAAAAGACCAAGGTGTTCATCAGGAAAAATTTGTTGCCCTTGCATACTGTTGTGACTGGTACAGGGAAGAATAGAAAACATATCAAAATTGGTGAAAAGGAGCTTGATCCCTTCCCAATGAGATATTTTGCTAGTTACTTTAAGAAGATTGCATATTATTTGTGCCAAATCATCTGTTTTTCTCCACCTGACACATTGCAAAGGGAATACAACCATATGACAATGCATTTACAACACCCACCTCACAACATAGTTTATGATTATGCCACATATTTGGCATAACATATTCATAAAAGTCTGGTTGAGTTAAAGGAGGGGAAATAATGGGTGAAATTCTGGTGGTATTCATTATTGATGCATATGTTCTTGTATAAAGGGCAGAAGGTTTTTGAGAAAGACATAACTTTGAAAAGGAAGGCAAAAGGTGTTGATTTGCCTATTCAATGTTGGACCCAGATTCTGGGTAAGGATGACCAGAAATATAATTATGTGATGTTTCAGAATGCTTTTGCATCAAAAATAAGGAGATCCTTTATCTATGAACCACCAAGAATTCCTAAGGAAATTCATGTATTCTTGAGATCTATGGAGATGAGGTCTGACCTAAATTTGAGTCACAATTGGGGAGACTTGATTTCATATCCTAATTAAACAATCTTTATAGTATATGGCACCAGTTTAGATCCATACGTTTTTCCAAGAGATGTGCCACTAAGGATAGGGTTTCTTGAAATCATGAGACAATTGGGAGCTTCACATGCAACACACTTACCTGATATAACAAAGAAAGACTTATTCTTTCCAAAGTGTACAATGTTTGCTGATTATGTTATGGTGAAAGGAGCATGTAGGGAATTAGTACCTCTGCTGCTGCCTTATAAGATAGAGACTGTACCCCCAAGGAATCATGATCCTAAGGGTTTTATTACTAAATTAAAAGTAGATAAAAGGCTTGGTACTTTTGTGCACAATTTTTACTATCTTGAAGATGTAATTAGGAACATTTCTATCCTTCCAGAATAGGATGAAAGGAAAGCTAAGTATCTTGCTTACAGGAAGATGATGGAGGCAAAATTGAAAAAGGATCCCAATTATGATCCTCTGCCAAATATACCTGATGAATTCAGCCAGGTCATGTATGTTATGGATAATTTTGAAAATATAGTTGGTGTGTTAAGGGAGCCACGAGAGGTAATAGATAAAGGAAAAGAAAGAGTCGTTGAAGAAGAAACTACTGTGGTGTTGGAGGAGAGGCCCATTTATCAACCACCCAAGCAAATAAGAATCTACTCCACGAGGAAGAAAGCGGGAGATGAAGAACAAAATTTTCCAACCCCTATCACTTCTAAGGGATCAAAGGTAGCTTCTCCTAAAAATGCAATTCCATCACCTCCAAGGCAAGTTCCCCCACCTGTAATTGATCTTGATTCACCTCCAAGAAGTCCTGCTCCATTGGAGCGGCCACCCCTTAAGAAACAAAGGACTGAGGCAAGATGAGTGGTTGAATATTTTGATACAGATGAAGATGATATATTTATCACTCCTGAGGATATGGAACAAGGAATGCCTCCCCCTGTAGGAGCAATTGCCTCAAGTTCAGGAAGTAGTCTCAGGTTGGGAAAACTTGATATTGGTGGTTTAAACAGTGTAGATGATTTGAGGATAGAGGCTTGTCATAAATTTATGGAAGATGACTCATTTGTTGAAACACTTGCATTCAAATATTTCTTATGGAGAGCCAAAGCTGTAGAATATGTAGAGAAGGTAGCCACTGAGAGGAGTTTACATCCAGAGCTTCCTGAGAGTTTCATTCAAGCCAATGTGAGGAGTGTTATGAAGAATGAATTCTGAAAGATTACT
The DNA here is from genome assembly GCA_007258455.2 of Sequoia sempervirens. Taxonomy (NCBI): domain Eukaryota; kingdom Viridiplantae; phylum Streptophyta; class Pinopsida; order Cupressales; family Cupressaceae; genus Sequoia; species Sequoia sempervirens. The sequence goes on from VDFB02283213.1 coordinate 3,693, forward strand.
GCCCAGGATCGCATAGAACTTGTGAAGAAGTGTGGTGTTTTGTTGTTGCCAGAGTGGGATATTGTTGATGCTATAGTTCTAGATACCATAAGGAGGGTTGAAAAGCCCCTAGTGCAAACAAAAGAAGAATTGAATATGACACTTCGGGGATTTGCATTTAGCAAAGATTGGGATGCACTAACAATCTGGTCATTATCCATGGGATCCAAGAAACCAGTACTTGTTGAGCCATCAGATTTCAGTGGGTAATTACTTGTGAAGAGAGTTGTTGATACTCCAACCTTAGAGGCAGCTAACATGGCTGTTAATGTTGCTAAGATCACTAAAGTAGCTATGGAAAACCTCACCCTTGAAAGGGATTATTTCAAGAATAATTAGCTCCTCAATGAATATGATAATAGTTAGTAGAAGGTAGTTGTGCTAGAGACTGAGTTGGCATTTTATAAGCAAAGGGAAGAGATGCAGAGAAATCAAGGCCAAGTCGGCTCAAGTCATCCACCTCCATCTTCTCCAATTGCTTCTTCCCAACCTTCCCCTCAAGATCAAACCTTGGCAATAGTGCCATATAATTTGGGACAAAATCCACTCTCAGTAGAGGAACCAAGCAAATCAGGTCCCAATTCATTTGGTGAATCTACAAGAGAACAAATTCTTTCACAAGTTGAAACATATAAGAAGTTCTTGGAACAAGCACAAGACACAATGTATGAAAATGCCTCGAAGATTGTTCATACTATCTTGAAACATCTGAATAAGAAGATCCAGGCCAAATTGAATGGTGTTCATGCAAATTACTCCTCGATGTTGCAAGCAATAGGATTATCTCAAAGAGATAAGGAGTTGGCTATCCCAATCCTGAATAAGTGGATCCCAAGGGTTGAGAGATTGAAGTTTATGAAAGTCAAAGCTAGCCAACATGAGGATAGATACCCTAAGGTGATTCCAACATATACATTTGTCTGTGAACTTAGTGAGCAAAAGTTTTAGGGATATATTGCCCCACTAGAGCAGAAAATAAGAGAATTGAAGGCTCATTATGATCTGGTAGATTTGTCATTGTTGCTAGATATTTAGCTCACTAATGATGAAGTGAAGCCACTACAAATGTGGAAAAGAGAGATGGATGATGCTATTGCTTCCCAAGTAAATCGAATTTGTAAAGAAGTTAACATCAATATTTTGAATGACACTATGGAAAAGTTGACATTTATCATCAACTTTCTAGAAGATTTTGACAAAGAATCCAATTATGTGACGACAAAGTACTCCCCATACATGAAGAAGTTGGATGAAATCATCTACTTCAATCAACCATCTGATGATGAATATGAAGAATGGGGAAGGGTATTTGTTGGTCAATTGGGTTTGTAAGTATGGATGTGAAACTTATATAATTGGTCAAGTATTGTACAGGTCTAGCCTCAAAAATTGCAATGTATAAAATCTATGTTTCACTGGTAGATGTTAGTTGCTGATGATGTGGAATGCTGATTCACTTTTTGTTTTGCATCATTTTGTCATCTTGCTCGATGGAATGGATGCACTACAACAAGGATGATTACTCTTTTTGAAGTTCTTTTGGAAGGTGAAACTGCTTCTTACAACAAATGTAAATAATCTTTGTCTCATATATATTCCCTCCAATTTGAAGGATGCAAATATAATTGAATTAGGGAATATGTTTTGTAGTGGTCCAATTAGAATGTGACATGTGTACATCTGGCTTGAAGCTTGTTTTTTCTCCCTTATTCTATAAAAGGGAATTCAGGGCCATTTGTGCGGGTCTTTTGTTGAATTTTGGAATCTAATTGCGAGAATAGAGAACACAGAGCAAATATGTTAAGTCTTTGTCTAATGCTTTGAGTCTAGATAGTAACTTTTGTCAAATGTATGGTTCCTGAGCATATCTAAATGATAATGCAAGTTTTTCGAGTCTATAGTCTCCCCAGTTTAGATCTGTACTTGAATTATTAATGAAAATTCTGATCAAAGATCATTTCATTGATTGCTATCGCTTTCATACTTTAGTATATGTTTTGGTTTTAGCTCTGGTTCAAGGAATCTGTTAAAATGCTTAGATCAAATCGTAAATTCATGTTCAAAGATATTGGATTTGATAAGTAGTCTTTAGAATCTAATTATAGATTTGTGAATTGTAAAGTAATTTCACTTAGATCATGGGTGTTCAAATTAAATATACCTTATATTTCAATTTACTTAAACTCCTAGCCCGTAGATGATGACACTGATCCTAACCCCCATAAGTCTTTCTCATGGTTCCAGTTGCTCAACTGGAGAGCATCTTTTTAAATAATCATTGATCTATCTTTAATTTGTTGCAGTTGGTGTTATCTTGTATTCTCAGCTTAAGATGCATAATTCATTCAAGGAAATGCCAATTTCTTGAAGGATTTCATCTTATTAGTCTTTGGTGAGAATATATCTACTTGATTATGCAATGTATACATAAGTTGTTTGAAAGAATTGTATAATGTACATTGTGGGACCACCCTCCCGGGTTTTGCAAAGCCCGAAGTGCATGAGATAAAGTGATTGGTGCTATATCTCGTTTGTTGGCCACTTATCTTGCAAATATTCAAGAATTGAGTTTGGAAAACCCATAGGTATATGGCGAGATTTGATTGGTTCGTTGAAAACAACCAATGAGTTGTATTGAAATGGATGGTTGAGATGCATTAGTTTCTAAAGTGAGTTAACTTTTAGACCAAGCTAATAGATGAATGGTCAATATTGATTACTAATAGATAGACGAGATTGAATGAGAGAATTATATTAAATGATAGATTATTAGGTTTGGGATTTAAAAATATGGTGTGAAAATGAATGATGAAGATGTAAGATTAGTTTAACTTTTATTTACAAGCTAGTCATGTGACTACTTGATTTATTTATTTATTTTTGGATAATGAAGAAAGAAAATTATATTTATTTTAAGATAAATACATTAAGTGGAATAATTAACCAAGTAATAAAATTTATTTAATTCATTAATGAAAATGGATTAATTTATTTACTCTAGATGAATAAGGGAAATTAGTTAATTATTTAATTAATTGAAACTTAAAGTGGTGATGACATGGTGTTAGAAAGTGATGTTAGGATGTGGTAAAATTTAAATATCTATACTAACCAAAGACCATAACAATTCTAGACCCCACCTATGGATGAAAGAATTTATAGCAATAATATACCACTTCCACACAATTCTAAAAAATATGCAAACAACTATTAAAAATCTATAATACAAACAAATAGATAAACATACCATCAAGATAATATGATATGTACCTTCGGAAAACCCTCATGAGAGAAAAAATCAGCCTCCAAAAGCACTCACACTCTCAATGTATTATCTCATGAACACAAATTACAATATTGTTGCAGTGTCTTCATGAAAGGCTTCAAAAACATCAAGCCCCCTAATTGCACTCAAAGTAGTATCTCATGAATAAATATTACAATAAACTTACAAAGTCTCAATGCAAGGATTCTAAAACATCAAGCTTTCCAATTGCACTTAATGTAAACAAGGAAATTAAAATTAGGTAACCACACATCCTAATCCATGTCTCCTCTCCTCACATATGCAACTTACAAGATATGCCCAATCAAACTTAGCCAACAAGTCGAAGGTTACGTGGTGAACCTCAAAAATTGCTCATGTGCTTTCTTTTATATAAACAATCTTTCACAAAACCACCAAGTGGTATTACATAAAATATGTGCCTCTAAAACCAAGAGATTATAAAATCATGCCCCTCTCATTTACTTTTTGTTACTAAGTTTTCCCAATTGGTACTAATTTTTTTCAATATTGATTTTTTTTCTAATGTGCAACCCATTAGATATTTATTGTGTTACATACAACATACAAAGTGTCTCAAAAAATGTTTGACCCATGTGATTCACACATCCCTATATTTCCTATATGCACCACAATTCAATATTACATTTTATATTTTAGCATTATTAATCTTATTATGCAAGGTGTACAACACACCTTTGCTAACAATGGACCTAGATAATTTCATGATTTAACTTTTTCTCACATCTTAAACCTTCTTTAGAACTATCCCCTCATGCAAGAGTGCTCTTCTTGATGCCCTAGGTTTAGGCTATATGACACAAACTACTTTGACCCCTCATGGACAATGTTATGATTAAATCTCACCCACCTAGTTTTCCTCTTAAAACACCAATTCCAATTTTAACTTCAAGAAATTACCTGTAGATAATGACAACTTAGTATGGTGATCCCACACTTTACCTACAAGTCCAAGTTTATAATTATTTCATTAATATGTCAATATTGATGGCATGGATACAATCAAAGTAGTCCCTCTTTCTCTCCTCCAAAGGATGGGCTATGGAAAATCCTACATCACTCACACCAATGATACCCTTATACGTTGGGATGAATTGAAGACTTCTATCATTGGAAAGGTTAATATTTGTATCACCATTGGTCCTAGAACCCTATCTACACAATTTTTTTTTTATCATAAATGAAGAAAGTGGCTACAACATGATTCATGTATGGCCTTGGATTCATACAATGAGAACCATTCCCTCTACCCTATTTCAATAAATCCACTTTCTTCACCTCAGTCAAGTTCACATCATAAAGGAAGATCTTGATTCTTTTAGTGTTTACAGGGTTGAACAAGCTAGGATGAATGATTATTCAAATCAAACACATGAAACATCTACAGGATAGAATGGAGCTAGTATAAAATAACTTGGAGTCAATAATTGTGATCTTCCTATATTTTCTCCTAAAGATAAAACCAAAAAGAATGAGGATAAATATGTCATCTTTCCCTTTGATCCTCATTTGATAAAAACCTATCTACCTACAAGCCTTGCTACTATTCCTATCCAAGATACAGTAAGTATTTACATGGTTGAAACTCAAACATTTGGAATCTCTCCCCATCAAAGAGAGAATTATCTTATTGCTATCTTATACTAGAAAGAAATAGATTCAAATGACATGAGATCTACTATTCAAAATTTATTCCTCAACCTTTTGACCCAAGGGGGCTTAACCCTAGTCCTAGTTGGCTAGGTCTACATAAGTTGACAATACAATAAGAAAGTGTTCCTAGACCATTAAGGTCAAAGACCTTATATTCAAAATTAATAATCTTATTGATAAAAGATCCAATAGAGGCCAAAAATTTAAACCAAATTGGAAAGGTCCTTATGTGATTAAATAAAATGTTAGCAATGACACTTATCTCTTGTGTACAATGGAAGGGTGGGAATTCAACCAAATATTAAATTCCCTCCATCTCAAGAAATATTATGCTTAAAAATCATAAAATGAAAGTAGCTCAAAATGCTAAAAAAATTAAAAAGTATAAAAAAATTTATCTAAAAAAAACATTGCATTTTATTATGTTAACCATTGCATATGTTTTTTATATTGATAGAAATGGGTTTTGAAAGGGCACATACCCTTGTACAATGAGATATCCCATAGGTAAATAGAATGAGAACTATCAATTATTGGACAAACAAAACAAGACAGAGAGAGACACCACTATAGCCAAGTTACCAAAAATGACAACAACCAAAAGGTAAGAAACACCATGGATCTCAAGGATCCAACCTAAGCAATGTTAGGTCCTACCCTATTCAATCTCACACTCTTCACTCTAGTATGATATTAGGAGATAGATTTGGGAAGACCGTTCTTCCACCTTTGTACAACAATCTAGGAAATATCACCCAAGTCAATAGAACTGGAAAAAGTAGGGGAGTTCCTCCATAAAGGCCCCAATAATGTGCATAATAGAAATAGAGGAAATTCAAGCCAAAGTAGGTTGAAAAACCATCTCCTAAGTAGGATTAAATAGATCTAAATCCAATGGAATAATTGTCTTATTAACTAAAGAAAAAATTGGTTGGAAGTCACCAATATGAGTCGATGGAGGAGCAAGAGTGGGACTCACTAGAGTTGCACCAATAGAAAGAGAACCAACATCTTGAGAATACCCATAATCTTAAGAGGAATTGACAACCTAAGATTCAAAGGAATGAATGGTCAAGTGATTTCCACTAGCATTTTCCACCACATCACAATGCCCTTGCACCAAGAAAGTGGACAATCAACAATCAAGTGGTTGATGGTAAAGCAATGTATACATATGAAGGGGAGACTCTCACAGTTAAGTATTTTAATCCAAGGATTGTATCCCACCATAAAACAACATCCTCATAAAGAGGCTTGGAGATATCAATATCCACTATGATTTGAGAAATTTAGAGTGACCAATGTAGGAAGTGGCAACACCAACCTTCAAGCAATGACCGATAGAATTTCCAATGGACTTATAGTAGGAATCTTCCCAAAATTAAAGAGGAAGATTCAAAAGATGAACCTACATAGGTCTAACATTGAGGTGTTCTAAAAGGGGGTTGAAGGAATTAGTCCAAGGACTGACCAAGAAAGTGTACTCTCCCCCACATCCACAACCCTCCATCAAACACCAAAACCCTATCCTTTGAAGAGTCAAAATACACAATGAATGATCCTCTAGCACAAGAGCAGAGCTCACCTTGAAAATAGGATTCCAAGAATCCAATACCGATTTGTATAAATTAGGGAAGATAGACCGAAGATTGTTAAATATGTAAACCAAGCCCCTATATAGATACAATACTTCATTTTCCAACACATCTTTTCCACAAACTAGTATAAGGGAAGATTATGCATAGTGGATGGGCAATAGTTTATCCCTTTGAGGGAAAGCATCCCTAAAACTATAATGGATGTAAAGTCAGGTTGACCCATCCCCATAGCAATAAATTTAGCATTAGAAGGGTGATTAGGAGAATTGTTCCCCATAGCAAGCAAGGACCTAGCAATATTACCAATTCTAATTGATGCAATTTTAGAAACTCAGTCACCAATACGAGAAAATTTACAAGTTGTTTTGACATCAAGTGCAAGAGAGGCACCTATGCTTGGTGGTGAGAAATAATTTGAGCCAAGAACATTAAAATTAAAAATAAAATGATTAAGGGAAACCCTATTGAGAATCGACCACCTTACCAACCAAAACACTTGCACAATAAATAGTTGAGCCAATACCACCATTAGTGGCCAATTAATACGGGGAAATGTGAGGGCCCTAAGAGAGGAGCCCCCAACTAGGAGAGGAGAAATATCTAGATCACCTTTGGCACCAAAGCATGCACTAGACAACAAATGCACCAACAAAGAAGTTGACTAACCACCTGAACAAGGGTTTCAACAAGAGGCAAGAGCACCATTTCATAATATTGTTGAACCAAAAGCAATTATTATGTACACTATTTTTTTTTGGTTATTTTACTCTCAAGTATAGTTGAAAGCCTTCAATATGTTAAATTTGATTTATTATTATCTATGATACTAATCTATATGTATTTTGTCTAGAGTTAAACAAAAATATTCAAATAGGTGTTTTTGAGCTTCTAAATGTTAAGGCTCAGAGTATAGGTAGTAGACACTTCACAGACTAAGAAAATAAAATTGGCAAGACTTGGACTTAGTTGAAAGTTCCCAAAATTTATCTCTTCTCCAAATAAGGTCACTTATTTGGAGAAATGAAAAAAGGCCAAGTGAATAGCCCTTTTATGTGGAAGGCTAAAGATGAATATTGATGGGGTCTCACAAGGTAATCCTAGGGACTCTAGTGTGAGATGCATTATCAAAATTGAGGTGGGAGTCCTCCTTTGGGCCTATTTGATGAAACTTATAGAGGGAATCGATAATGAAGTTGAATTTTCTAAATTATGTGAAGGTATGAAACTCTATGTGTAAAATAATTTGAGGTCAATTGATATAGAGGGGGGCTCATTGGTCTATATTAAAGTGACCCCCTCTAGCTCAGTTTGTAATTAAAAGATCTCCAAATGGATTGAAGTGGTAAGTCTAATCTTGGACACGATGGGAGACTTCACATTAAAGAATGTATATCATAAATCTAATAAAGTGATGGACTTTCTATCTAACTGAGATATTGATTAGTCATATTTGACACTTAAATTAGATGGAATGAAAATGTGGCTAGGATTGGACAAGATTATCAATGTTGATCAATCTTATACCTCCTTTATAGAATTTCCAATCAAGAAATAAAAAATATTTGCTAAATCCTAAGGATGGATAAGAACCTCTCTCTATTAGATGTTTCTAGTAGTAGTGTGAGATTCTTATATAGATAGTTGTGTTGGCTATTAAATATAAAAAGTGAAGGCCAAAATTATGATCAAGGGCGTGTAGTGAAATTTCTTGAGACATTGGATTCATAAATAAGTTGGTTTTTCATCATTGTTGTGCCCCCAATATTAGGAACAATTGTTTCCAAAATGGAAGATCATTGTAGGGTGGACACATTCATGACCCTAAAATATTGGAGAACTTTGTAGTGGTGTTCATTGATGTGTTGGGATGAAAAATATATGGAAATTTGGTAACAAACAAATATATTCAAAACATATGGTGAGAGAAATTATTCTTTACCATTTCAAATTACAATAGAAGGGTAGTGAAGCATGATATCAAAGGTGTTTAGAGTCAAATAGTAGTGAAAAATAATGTAGACCTGGAGATGTATGGAGTTGTTATCAGAAGGGGTTTGCAAAATTAACATGGAAGACTTTAAGAAATTCATCATAGACAAAACATATCTATTGTCCTCCCAATAGATGGAGAGACTATAGGAATTGGAGGGACTCTTGTATCTACAATTCAATGTAAACTAATCTTCATGGACATTTATGTCTTGCCAACTCTAGATGTGATTTTTCCTTCGACATAAATGAATGAGAGATATCCCTTAAGTTTTTAGTATAACCACAACTTCCTCAAAATCATCATCACTATTTGAAATTTACATTCCCAACAAGTTTAAAATAAAATTTAACTTATAGCTTTAAATTGAACATGGTATTAGCTACCACATCGTCTAGTCTAAAACAAATCAAGTTTTCAAAACCATAGTATTTAATAGAAGCTAATAGGAAAGTCTTCCTCATTATCCTCAACAAGGGAGAAGACTTGGGAGACAATTGCCTTTTGGTTGCGCCGAGTCCCTTACTCATCTTAGCCTAGCCTTTGTTAGTGAGCCCTTAATTCTTATTAGTACCATGAGATTAGATTAAGCAAGCCAAAATTCAAATTCTACATAGTGAAAAATTGCGCATCCACATCCACCAAATTTAATATTTGGTGATGATCCCTTGCATCTTGGTAGTTTAATGGGGTTATATTATGGGGATGGTATCAAAATAAAAAATACAATATGAAAGAAAAAAGAATAAGATTACTTAAATGAACTCATACTTGCAAGTGGAAACTTGAAAGTTAAAATCTCCAAGAGTGGCATTCCAAAAGAAAAGGGAATTATAAGCTAAGCACACAAATACCCAAACTAGGCGAAGCAACCAAGAGACTAGCTACCTTTTTAGGGACATCCTTGTTGAGAGTTAAACCCTTTACCCTAGGCCTGACCTATTAGCCAATTGTCAGTCTAAGTCTAGAGGGTACCAATAAGATTTGTTGAGCTTGTCTATGTCAAAATCTAGTCTAAGCACTCAACCTAGATAAAGATCAACTTTTAGCCTTTTGTACAACTTAAATAAAAATATATATTTCATCACCTTCCCCATTCCCATTTTTTATTCCCTAATAAATCACATCCTAAAATTTGGTGATTCATCAAGTATACTAATCAATCTACAATCCCTATGCCAATTTTTTTACTAAACAACAACCACAATGTTAGTTCTATTATGGGACTTTTAACCCAAAGCAAAAAAAAAGCTATGAAATAACCCTTTTATTAAAAAAAGATAATCAAAGAAAGAATAATCTGATCCATTGGTTAAAATGGAAATTAATAAAAAATATTTATATAAATTCTTTTAAAAGGGGAGGAATAATTATTTTAAATAATTATTAAAAGGAAACTTTTGTAAAAGGGTGTGATGGTTTGGAAACCACCACTTAAAAGGTTATATAAAGCATTCATGTGAGACTTGGATAGGGCATGGATATCACTCAAAGACGGAGGTTTGGAGGGTTATGGGCTTTGGCGAAGGGGCACACAAAGTGTGTCCAACTTGGGGTACAAAGTAGACTCAAGATTATTCTAGCTAGGGCTATTGTGCATGCTGAGTAACTATTTTGAAGCATGTTAAGTAATTATTCTAGAACATGTTGTGTTGTGCATGTTGAGCAATAGTTTTGGAGCATATTGTGTTTCGAATAAGAATTGTTTCCTCCTAAAGTATGTTGTAGTTATGAGGGCCAAAACCTTTAAAATCCTCTAAGGGTGAGAGGGACCATTCTAAGTACTCTAATTCGGATAAGTCCCAAAATTATTTTATTCAAAGATATTCAAAATTAAGTATAAATAATATGGATTTATTTTAATCGTAATTCTCTAAAAGATGTTACTTATTCCATTGAGATCTCGTTTAAATTGTTGAATGCTAATTAATATATAAATAATGTTGATCTTAATGTTCTTAAGTCTCAAGCTAGTTAATAATTATAAATAATAGTATATAATCAACTACACCTGATTGCTTTCCTCGTAAGTGTAGTTGATTATATACTATAGATATCACAGACAAATGAATTTTTTTTAAACCTAAGTTGTTTGAATATCAAGGTCCAGTGAGGTACACAAGAGTTGTGGGCATAAAAATGAGGGGATAAGTTATTTTTGGTAGGGCTAGGCTCCCTTCCCCGCACCTCCAATCTCATGAGATGGCACATGAAACAGAGTTACAAATAAATATTAAATTAATCAAAAAATTATAGTAGTTGATTGACTCGTTACAGGCAATGTGGACAGCAATAAAAATCTCTTAGATATTCCTATGTCCCTATTTTTTAGGAATGCAATTAAAATGGTTCGCCACCTTAGAGGAGGAATTTTTAGGAACTCTAAAAGATTTTATCCAAATGCCTGATAAGGCTGCAGTTGGTTTTATAATACTGACTTGATTGTATTTTGTTTCTTGGAAGAAAGATAAGACGTCTCTTTATATCAATATATGATGCCCTTCATCCAAATCCATGGGATGGTGAGATATTAAGTTCTAGAATTCTACAAATTATAGCCATCAAGGAAGACAAAAGTAACATGATGAGTCAAATGTATCATTGTCGTTCATTATATAGGATGAATTAGATAATTTATTTCTTCTTCACATGTAAGAAATGTTTGATATTATATCAGATAGTTTTGGTGTATCAAATTCAATGCTAATTAGCTTGTTCACACTGAAATTACTTTAACAAGTTAGAACAACCATTACTACTACATTTAAATATTGGAAGTCCTTGTGGTGTCCAATAAAAGACGCTTAGAAATCTTTTTGAATAATTACTATTTTAGGAATGATCTATTTCAATTTTTAAAAATGGTCGCATGGAGCACCAAAATATTGGAGGTTATTATGTATATGAGAAGATGAAGGTACAATTTTTTATATTGGGTCTTTTATTGCTCCGTATTTAAGGGGCAATCTGGTGGAGATCACTTCAATGGTTAAATATAATGTATCATGAAAATAATGAAATTAAAACAAATAATGTAGAAAATAAAGAGCAGCAATATTTACATTCAAATGGAACAATAATTGTGACAGCAATGAAATATTTTTTGACATGGAAATATGTGTACCAATCTTTGAGAATATTTGTGAAGATAATAGTTTGATAAGATGGTCATACTAAATTGCAATCTAGCAAGTCCTATCAATTAAACATTTTAGTAGTTGTAGGAAGATGATATTTATTTATTTAAAAATGCGTATATTTATATGTGATATTTGAATCGATGTTTGGTTGTTTGCTTGGGGAATAAAGACTATTTTAAAAAAATAAAGGGTTGTATACACAAATAGGATATGCATTAAAACCCAATTCAAGAAAAGAACTAGCAACTCTAGTCCATATTTATGGATTATATAACTGGACGAACATTTTTGGTATAACAAACCCACCTAGATTTGTTACTTAAGCCTAACATAGATTACATTGTGGGCCCATAACCCAAAAGTCTTAGCATCATTTTTCACGTCTTTCACTTTAGAAAATATAATGTTATTTGAATGAATTGAACATTTTGACATCATACATGGGCACATGTTAAACTTTATAGGGAGGGAAATAGCCTCTAAAAAATTTAAACAAGAACTAGATATTAGTGTAAACATGCTATACACAGATTTATAGATGTTTTAAAATTATCTATAGGTGCTAATAGTTTACTATTGTTCTATTATTGTTAAGATGCCTAGCAAGATTACCATTTTTTTATTGTATTGTGTTATTGAACTTGATCAATCCAATAACCTTGCACATATGTTTTATTGTAGAGGACTAAGATCCTTGGAATGCTATGTCATTGTTGATTACCTCTAAGTTTGTGACATTATGCATAAATTATAAGCTCTATGTTGATAGCAATAAACCAATTTACATTTGAGTCCTTGTTGAACTTAAACTTGCCCCAAAACTTTATTTCAAAGACCGAAAAGATATGAACTCTTTTTAGAGTAATTGTGTAGGCATTTTCATTCAATTATACGTGACCTATAGGAAAAGAGGATACTCATGTGGTTCAGAATGCATGATTATCATCCAGAGATGTATTTGGAGTATATAGATTATATGGTACTCAACGATGAGTGTACAATGACTACATTGTTTGGGATATGTATAGGTAAGTATTATGTGATCACATGAAAATTTTATGTTGAAATTACACATAAAAGATTAAAAAATTTGTAGTAAAGAAAAGGGGTTACATGGGTAAGAAAATGACAAAGTTAAAAGATATGAGATTAAAATAGCATTAGCTCTTTCATAAGAAATATATATATATATATATATATATATATATATATATATATATATATATATATATATATATATTTGTCATCATAATTTTGATTTGAAAAATGATAATTGAACTTCTAAATTTGATTTTTTTTTTTTATAAAATTTAAAAATAAAGAGAATATAGATGAAGTAACAATAAAGTAGAAATATTATAATGTTAGCAACACTACATGAAGAAATAATGTATTCATAGTGACTATCTTCATTTATTAACTAAGTATTTTATGAGTTGTGATGCAAATGTATCTCATGCTTTTGAGGATAATAGCTAAATTACAAGGGGGAGAAATGTTATGAGTTTTTTTTCCAAAGTGAAAAAAAGCTATCAAATAACCCTTTAGTATTAAACGAGATTAAAAAGGATATTATAATCCTTCGATTAAATGAACATTAATAAAGAATATTTATATAAACTTTTTTAAAAAGGGAGAAATATTTATTTCTTCAAATAATATTAAAATGAAACTTTTATGAAAGGGTGAGATGGTTTGGAAACCACCTCTAAAAAAGTTATAATTCATTCATGTGAGACTTGGAAAGGACATGGAGATCACTCAAAGAAGAAAATTTCGTGGGCTATGAGCATTGAAGAAGGGGCACACATAGTGTGTCTAACTCGAGGTATAAAGTACACTTGAGATTGTCCTAGTTAGGGTTGGTGTGCATGTTGAGTAACTTCTTTGGAGCATGTTGTATGCATGTTGAGTAACTACTTTAGAGCATGTTTTATGCATGTTGAGTAATTACTCTAGAGCATGTTGTATTGTGCATGTTGAGAAATAGCTCTGGAGCATGATATGTTTTGAATAAGAATTGTTTCCTCTTGAAGTTTGTCATAGTTATAAGGGTCAAAACCACTAAAATATTATAATAGTGAGATGGCCATTATAAGTACTCCAATTCATATAAGTACCAAATTTATTTTATTCAAAAATATTCAAAATTAACTATAAATAAGATGGAGTTATTTTAATCATACGTTTTAAAAAGATTATTTGTTTTGTTGAGATCTTATTCATATTGTTGAATGCTATTAATATATTTATATTGTTGATCTTAATGTTCTCAAGTCTTAAGCTAGTTAATTGATAAATAAGCATTTTTGTGCATTTGTAATTGAATAATAGATAAGCTTCATTATCTTTAAACTTAGATAATAATATTAATAAATCCATTACCATATAAAATTAACTTATATATTAAATATTATTCAATTTTACACTTTGGAGAAAAATAGCTTTACAAGTTCCACATGCATATCATATAAAAATAAACAATAGATCTTATCATAGTAAAATGACATCTATAAAAGTAAAAGAGCATGTGTATATATTGAATTTATATCATCTCCTTGAATTCAAAAAGAGTTCGCATTCCATCCATCTCATGTGTCAAAAATGACAAGAAAAAGATTGTCAACATGGTAGCATCATGCATATAAACTTAAATAAACACAAAGAGTTCTAATACTATCCACATGTACAAGAGAGAAGCAAAGTGGACAAACATCAATTGCAATAACATGTAGACCAACACCAGTCTCAATCATCACAAGAAGTGCCATAAAATCTCAAAATTGTAAAATCCACCCCTCAAATGCTACAATTTTTTTGTGTTAAATTCAATTCACAACAACTACCACTTAACTGACTAAACATCTTCCATCAAAATTAGAAGTGGTAAATTCTAAAATTCTTCATTAACTATGGTGGTGTCAACTCAATAAGGTAAGAGTCATCCCTAGACCTAGACCTAAACCTCAGGGGTTCATGATGACCCTGCCTACGTATCTCCTCGTAAGAAATCAAAGGCTTCGTAGTTCGCCCACCAAGTTAGAGGGAGTTCATTCTCTCCTCTTGCATGAGATGTTTGATCTCACCTTTAAACCATGGCTGTTCATTAAGCATAAGCTATTAACATAGCCCAAATATAATATAATGATAGTAATTTTTATATCAAGTGTTGGATCCATACCAAACATTACCAATCATTAGTGTACAAGCATACACACATACATAGGGATCATATCATACCATAATCCCAAGATCACACACACAGTGACTATCTCAAGAATACATCACATATACACAATGAATAACTCCAGCATACATCACAATACACAATGACTAGCTCCAACATACATTACAAATACACAATGACTAGCTCCAACATATATCACATATACACAATGACTAGCTCCATCACACATCACAAATACAACCACGGTTGGCTTATATGCACATCACAAATACAATAGTGATTGGCTCATACACATCACAAGTCCAAAGTGATTGACTCATACACACATCACAAGTACAGTGGTGGCTTGCTCATATGTATATCACAAGTACAATAGTGATGGGCTCATACACATCACATATATCACAATGACTGGGTAACACATCCACATTGGCTAACTAACACTTATCCTTAGTGCATCCTAGATAAAAAATAATATTAGTGCATTGCACACTACACCGTGGTCCACCCTTTTTTTTTGGGCTTCTACACCATCAAGCATCTAGGAAGAGGATTTAGTGTATCCTATACTACATTAGGGGCCCGTCCTCAACCCTACAAGGCCAAGAATACCATCTGACAACCGAGAAGGAGATTGGATGCATCTCATACTACATCGGGGGTCCATCCTCCATCCTAAATCTTTCCACAAGTAGTGAACCTATTTAGGCCAATGGATTCCAACTTCAATCGCCTATAGGCTACCAGTGACAAGTCTATCCACCCAAGAAGCAACTCCTAGCATATAACACCTTGTGACCTTAGTGATAATGTTAGCTATCTTCTTCACAATCTTGGGTAACACTTGGCATCGATCACCCTTGTGCTATAGGTGATTGCTAGTGAACCCTCATGATACAATGGTTAGCTATGATTATCATTATCCACAAGATAGGGTAACTACCCATGCAACCGGTACCGTATCAAATCCTGAATAGCCCCTAGCAATCCACCTCCGTGAACCATGCAAATGTTAGCTAATCCAAAACATACAATAGTAGCTCTAGGAATCCGCCATTGGAATGATCCAATGACAACCTGTTAACTATTATCGTATCATAACCATGGTAGCCCCTATCAATCCACCTTCATGAAGGGTGATCCCATAATAGTGGTTTACAATTTTTGGCCAAACTGGACACTCAAATTATTATTTTTAACTAAATCTTCACATTCGAGCACCTATAGCGGCTAAACTGTGAGGAATTTGAAGATAGTGCAAAGTAGAGTCTCATCAAATTTTGTCTGTAGATTCTAAAAATATTTTTTTCAAAATTTTTGGAATCAAATTTCACTTCTTTTTTTATCTCCCACGAAAATTGATTTTTGAGAAAACAACATTTTTAAAAAGTGGCTCAATAACTTTTTTTCCATGAAGGATAAAATTATAATTCTTCCAAATTTAGATTTTTAACTTTGATATCTAGTGCTTCTTGGTTAGATAGTTTTTTATTGAATATTTTTTCCTTAATCAAGTTTCAAAGTCAAGCGAATTACAATTCGGTCATTATGCGTATATGTAAAAATTTTATTTTATTTTTTGTTGGATCAAGGACTTCAATATCTAGTGCTCATATTTTTCAATTTTTTGTTTTGACTATTTTTTCACATGTGAAGAACAAAGAAATTCATTTTCGATGAAAAACCTATGTTTAATAAAACTTAAAAAACAAATACATAACAAAACCAAAACATATTAAAATTATATTCATTGGATCCTGAGGAATACCATAATCATTTGAAATAAATTTTAAATGAATTGATCCCCAAATGCTAAATCAAAAGTAAATTTTGATAGGTGTAAAGGAGATGCATTTATAGGTATGGTTTAAAACTAGCGAGGTTGTATCCAAGGGGTTTTGATCTAAGGTGATTTGATCAAACCCTCTTCAATTGGAATCCTTAAAATGGAACTTTTTAAGGCTTAAATCATTATATTTTCTAAAAATATGTGATTTCAACTAAAATTCGTTCCTCTCAGGAATTGTAAACCACTATTATGATAGCACCCTGAACCAAGTGAATGTCAACTAATCCCTAGCAATAGCCTAGACATCAATCGTTGGCATGGTCCAATGATTGTTTTCCATTGCTCAAATACCCTGTAGGTTCACACTTGGGCGGGTCATATGATTCATAATACTAGTCAAGTGACATAGAAGTAAATATCAATCAACAGATCCAAGAGCCTATACATAGAGACCTCTAGGTCTGGAGTCAAATTACACAAATACGTAACAATCACATTGAACCAACACAAGATAACTTGCACTCAACATGTGCACAAAAAAAAAATCAATTATAAAGTAGTCAATCTCTTACTTCATTTTTATTACTATAAGTATTAGATTTCCTTAACTCGTTCATACCCATCTAATACCTATTTCAACCTCAAACTTAAGCTTACAAAGGAGGAAAGGTCAAACCAAATAGGAACAACCCCAACCCTTTGAGTTATCCCCCCTAATCCCCCCCCCTACACAATTAAGGTCACAGGGACATCCTTTGCATAAGGACCGCCTACGTACCCACTTCCAAATGGATCAAATTCACACATAGTTCTCCTTGCATGGTCTCTAAAAAAAAACCTATGCATTAGTTGCCAATTTAGAGAACCTTTACCATGACACTTCGAACTAAGGACATCAAGATCTCTAATTAGAATTCACCACCTTTCTTATTCATAGACTACCTTGAATCTCCCAAGGTTCATCTTCACATTATAGGGGCTAGGATTATTAATCTACAAGGATTATGTTGGTTCATACAAACCCATAGGAGAGCATTCATTTGAAATTCATATAATAGGTTTAATATTGAGTTTCTTATACTCAAGGGGTCATTAGATATCTTTGAAGGATGTAAAATAATATTTGTAAGCTTGTTTTAAGTATAACCAATACTCAAATTGTAGTTGAGAAAGTTAGCAACACTATATCCATTGAATAACCACATGTAGTAAACCTAACAATAATATTACTAATAATATTTTTGATCTTCTAATTTCCTTTGCCCTATGGTGCAACCCCATATGAACTTATGTTAGTCTAGTTAATAGACTAAATAGTTTATTCATATTGGCCATTCAGTCAAAAACCTGACTGAGTGACCATTAGTAAGCTTTCAAGAGATTCTACATAGGATTTATCTCATAACTCGATCTCAACCACATTGTCAAAATAACAATAGTTGCCTTCCATTTGGTATACACTTTATATTGTAATTCATTATAAGTATAATAATAATTTCAATATCAAGGTTCTCGTATCTAAGAGATTGATAGACACCATGCATCATATAAAGCATTTACCATGGTATTAATGGATTATCAAAAGTATCGTGTTTCAATATTAAAGATAAGTTTAGTAAAGTATGGTTGTAGTGCCACTAAACAAAGTCACCCTTGCTTACAATATTATGCAACCAAGTGTCAAGGCTCGTATTAATTATATATGATTTGTGGTTCACATTATAAGGTTATCTCGCAACTAAAGATTTGATCTAGGACTCTTTGCCACCTTGGTTCACTTAAAGTCTCAGCATAGAGATGTAATGAACTCAATGTCTAATCGAAAGTTCAATCACTTGGATATTCAAATAATTTTACCCTTTATTATAGTAAATTCTTAATCTATGAACTTCTCATAATCCTAACTTTTCAAGTTCTTGAGCACCATACTAATATTAGTTAACCCTAGATTTTGATTCCCAATTACTTATAAATAATGCTAATTTCATTTAGATCAATAAAATGCAATATTTAATTTATAATTATCCAACCTTTCACATATAAGTGTAAATAGTCATTTTAACTATAACATTAGACAATTCCAAATTCATGCTTCAAAAGCTGCACGAAAATTTATAACCTTTTGAACATATTCAAGAGAGTTTGGGTATAAATTATTCTTGATTGAGTTCTACTCAAAAGCCTTGTAAATGTGGTTGTGATAGAAAGTGGATGTTGTCATTTATAAAATCTAATAGAAATCCTCTTTAGTCATGCTTTTCTACATATTGTGCCCTTTTTATCAAACTCTAGTTGAGTTCAAACAAATAGAAGTCTAGTTTTCATCTAATTCACATATTTCTAAGGCTTATCTTTTGTAACTCATTTGGAACATACCCTACCCCTTGTGACATTACTTAAGGCCACATTTCTTGGAGACATTTTATCAACAACTCACATGCCTTCTTTTAATCTTTCATAAATTGCACACAATTCTAGCCTATGTATAAGAGAAGAGGGATTGCCTTATCATTATTACTTGAATTGTAACATAATATCCCCTTACTAGTAGTAGTTATATGTTAATTGTCATCTAAAGATCCTATAATCATCCTAAATTAATCTTTTTATCTGCAAGAGTGGATATCTATGAACTTAATACTACTCTAGTAGAATGCTTGCGAGGGAGTATACTTAGCTTCAAGGATGATGTTGAAGAAGTTTATAGTGTGGGTACTAAAATTTGTCTTCCATTGCCTTGAATACCCTTTTATCTTCAAAATTGTCCTCCTTTCACTTGTGCTATACAAATGTCACCTGATGGGATCACCTATAACATAGACCTTCCCTCCTATGTTTCTCTCACGTAGGGTGAATTTCTGCACTAGCAACATTCCTCTATCTTGTTTTGTTGTCCCTTCTCTTTACATGATTTGGTTCCTTCCCTTAAGTTCTTAAATTCTACCTTCAACCTCTCTACACTCCTACATATTGTCCCTTTCTATTCTCCTCCTCATGCTATACACTACCTAAATTTCCTCCCAAATCTTCTATGCTCTTTTTTCCTAGTCACCCCACATTCCCTCCCCCCTCTCAAAATTTCTTGACCCTTTATTCTCTTATGGACTCACAACCTTCCAATTGCATTTGCTCGAAAGTTTCTAAAGCCTTTTCAACAAATCAAATTATGCGCATATCTTGCAATCATGCCATCCCCTGAGAACACCTTACTTTTGATGGATTTTTCTCCCCCTTTGTGGCCTCTCCTTGCTCACATTTTTGTGTCTTCCTCTCCCACACTGTATTCATTCCTTCCCTTTGCATTTTCTTCCCAAAACTCCCTTTTCAACGCAGGTAGGGAAGATGCTAGCATGGTTTTGGAAAATAACTTTGCACTAGCCAATTGTGCTTACCTAAAATTTCATACATCTTTCTCCCACACGATTTCTCCCTCTTCTTTTTCCTTCATTTATTTTCCTCTTTCTCACACCCTACTCTACATTTCTCCTCCCTTCTAGCCAATCTTCAATGAGCAAACAAGGGGGTCGTGAGGGTTTAAAGTCTACCTTGCATGCTAGTTTTCCATGCTACTTATCATTTTCATGCAAACAAATGGGTCGCCATGTTGTATTAATGGCATAAACACCCCTTTTGCTTCTCCTGCACCATACTCTCTTCTTTTGCACACCTTATTCTTGGCCTATCCCTTCACTTGAATGATCGAGGAAATGGAAGGGTTGCCATGCTTCACTAAATATATTGTCCTCCCCCCATCGCTTCTTTTCATTATTTTATTTATTTTTAATTCTTTTTTCTCCATCTGCTTTGCTCGGCTCAGATGTCATTGGCGAGGAATGTGACAAAAATGTGAGTACAAGTGGTCCATTAAAGGGAACCAAATGGAGCAAAATATGCACAATCATGCTTGTGAATATCCCCATGCTAGGGGCAAGTGGAAAATCTCAAAACAATAAAAGAAAGTCTCTCAAAGACCTCAAGGTCATCTTCCCTGTCACAAAAAAAAGAAGTTACCTTTATTTTTTTTCATTCATGCTTTTGTCTTGTTTTAAAGTTTCTCTAATAATATTGACAAGTCATTAAGGTGAGGCAGGATGGCATATGTAAACTTCAAACTCACAAATCAAAGGTATATTCTCTCATCTTTTTTTTGCACCTATATTGAGTTGATCATTTATCAAAATGCACTTGAACCAATTTGTTTATCTTTGTTTTGCAAGTTCAAATGCAAGACAATGATAAAGATAAGTACAGGTCTCAAAACACCTATCTTTGGCGATAGTACCTACTTGTTAAGTAGACTACCATCCTCAAGGGGGAAAATATGTAAGTGCTTAAAATTACACAAATCGACATGGCAGCCCAATTATGATTTGGCAATTCAACTCATGACCTGCAAAGGCATGAATTACACTATCTCTAAGTAGTTTCAAGCTTGATGAGACTCCCCCTAAGCTATTTAGCCCCTTGTCCTTTTTCAAATCCATAACTAGGTTCCAGGTGTTTGCATATAACCCAAAACCTATTGTTAACTTTAACTTTGAAGGTCACTCAAGAGACCATAGGGTCGCCCATGTGACTAAGTTTAAGTTGTAGGGTTAGTCAAGCGACTAGGGCAAGGTCATCCAAGCGACTAGCCCTAGTAAAACTAGGTGCCAAGCCCCCAAAAAGGGTGACCTTGTTTGTTGTCTTCCATGGGTGCATAATTATCTCATTCCCAACCATTTTTGCTCATGACTGAGAGTTATCACGAAAACACAACCAACCATCAATGCCACACACAAACAAACCACACAATACAACTGTGAGTTGTGAGGTTTTGCTTCTACAAGAATCAAACAACCTAGCAATCCTACCTTCGCTCAACTGGCTCTTGCCACGAGTAGAAGTGACTAGGTAGGTACCTCTTCGCAAGGGTGCAATTAAATGCGTTGCCTAGAGTCCTATTCATTTACGTTGTATTTAGTTCAATTCTAAGTAACACAATACCTTAACAAGGCCTTCTCTAGCTCCTATGTTCTCCTTTCTCTATCATGCTTAACTCTTTTATTAATTGAAAACCTTTTTACACACAAATTCCATAGTTTTAGTAACCTTCAATTCTCAACCTCTTTGGATACATGAACAATCTCTAGATCTTCTTTTCCTTGAATTTAATTGGTCAATTTGTTGGTTTCTTAACTCGAAAAATTTCCTTAGATATCCTTCTAGCGTTGAAATCATTATGTTCCTTGGATTGTTCAAACCATGCAATTTTTGTCTACATCTTATTCATCTATTTGACTTCCTTTTTCATGCATACAACCATTCTACTGATTCTAACCTTATTTTTCTCTAGTACATTATTATCAAGCTTTATCCTATCATTTGCATCAGGCAATCAAACTGTTCACGTTGTCCTTGACTTATGGCACATGGCTTCTTTGTACTTCCTAGGCTAGCTCATTCATGCACCGTTTACCGGTCATCAATCCAAGATCTTGTGAAACTATATACTCCCCCTTTCATAGGTTGGTCTATTCCGTGTATGCAAGTACTTGCACTCATAAAATCAATTGTTAAAGCATTATGATTGTAAAAGATAATCAATGAGATTTTTGGACTCTGAATAAAATATTAATCTTATACAAGACAAATTTAGAATCAGGGCCTTAATATCTTAAAATTAAGATCATACCTAGTTTAAGATTCATGCCACATGGCATTGTCATTCCTTATCAAAGGGCATGAAATCAAGCATCAATCCATACAATCCATGCCAGTTAGGCCCATAATTCACAAGGTCCTTAGGAATTTTATGTATCGTACATATTCCTTCTAAACTTGACCGTATGCCTCCTCTATGAAGAAAACAAAGTCTTCACCATAATATCCATTTGCCAGAATTGGTAATAAAGCACACCATAGTTAGAAATTTGTAACCTTCCAGCAATATATATATATATATATATTCTGTGTTTATAATAAATTCCATATCCTCCTTCCTCTATAAGGAGGGTTTCAAATTTATTCTCAGTATCAACATAAATCTCATTTTCTAAAAGTCCACCTTAGATTATTATTTATTTTGGATATGCAACTTTTTCCCTTACAAACATGCTTCACATGCATCGTTTCCTGTTTTTTTTTCTTATAATTGTAAATATACCACGTAGCATGTTGACACTAAAAATACATAATGGATTTTCATCTTGCTGTGCTATGATTTTCTGCCAGTATGGGTTGCTTCTCAGTAAAAAGTCTACCATTGTTAAAGGATTTCACCTATATATCAGATTTATCCAAGGGCTGCAAGATTTAAAGCATTAATATATCATGTTCATCTATCCTCTTAATAAAGAGTGTTTTTTTAGAAAGTTATACCTCTGCCTCCTTTAAAAATCAGAGCTTTTCTATTCAAGAGCTGACATCCCGGGTAGTAGACTAATGGCCACTCGACATTAATATCACCAGTTGAAAAATGTGGAGAACAACATCAACTGCATTCCAATTGACAGTGGAAATTCATTGAAGATTATAATTGTATGACACTTCATATTACATCTCATTGTATTGCCTATAATTTCGCACTAGAAATTACTTAGTGCAATAAAATATCAATTGTTTATAAAAACATTTGTCCATTTTATAACATTAAATTTGAGATTGAGATGCAATTACATTGTTCGATGATCTCAAGAACTGAACAGTGAGTACAATCAGGGAAACATGAAGAATCACCACAGGATTGTATTGATGCTCTGGAATTTTTTTCTACAGCACAATTTGCTCTAGTAGGGAAAACAACCATGTGCGACTCTTGCATTCTTAGAAATTAGCTTCATACAAAAAATCCTATTACCTAATAAAATGGTAGATATTTGATAGATTCCAGAGGAAGTTGGAATAGACAAGTTCGTCAAATCCCAATATTTACACTCAGTCTGCTAAAGACCATTTATACAAGCATTGTCAGATAGCTTCAGCATATCCCACTCTTTGGTTTCCGAAGTCAAAAACCGTGTGGTACACACCCATGAAAATATCTCCAAGAATCCTGCAAGGTAATTACTTATCAGGAAATTATACTTTTCAGAAGCTGTGTTTTCAGTTTGACATGAATACTACAAAACAGTGTGACATACCATATAGGGCCCATGGGTGGAGGGACATCTAAGCCCATAAAACTACTTATGCACTGAGTTTTAGAACCTTCGCCTATTTTAAGAATGTACTGCCAAAATACAACATAAATCAATTATTACTTCAAATATCCAAAATAACATGTAGACGGTATGGAACCATACACCAACTCATTAACGAGATAGTCTAACTGTCAAAACCTTATTAGCATAGATGTCTTAAATACATCTATCTAAAAGATCCCGCAAGATACCAGTCTTGAGGCACCTGTATTGGATTTGTCACATAGATTAGATAAGTGTCTTGAGATTGATATCTCTCGACAGCTATGCTAGTTAAAATATTTGAGAAAGTAATTGATAACCCACTGTTCTTTCTCATATTAGATACTAGGATTATTATCTAGCAAATTGAGATCAACATTAGAGATCATTCAAATTATGTAAGTCAAATCTCAAAAAAATTTAAAGCCAAAAAATGTTATAAAAATATAGAGTAAAGAATATTTTTATTTAAATAAAAATCAATTACTTCGATTAATTGAATGTTACACAATCTGATTTTGTAAAACAGATATAGTGTACAATCCAAAGTAGCAGATATGTAGTGAGTGACACCTTAATTTTACCATATCTTGCAGATAATACTGAAGTCATATAGTGCACTTCATATAAGTTTTTTTAAACATTCTAAATTTTTAATATGCACATTCTATATGAATTTCTGCCCTTCTCACATCAGAAAGTATAATATTCTGACCAAAATTTTTATACCAAGCTTTTGCAAATTTCAGAGTTTTGGAGCACAGACATTTCATCAAACAGTTTACATACCAGTTGTTCTGAGTTGGTTCAACTTGTATTGAGGAAATATTATTAATTATTGTAGCAGCATTTCTAATCCATTCATAATAACTTCAATTCACTCAAATAATTACATAAAATATTCAACAGTGAATTTTTCCTTATTTCTATATGTTGCTGTTACAGAATGATTCTATTCTCAAAAATTACAATCAGCAATTAAATCATTAATTAAAACTCAATATTCATGTGCCAAATAGCTGACCTGGACAGTGGAACAATGAATAATCAGCACTTCAAACAGAAATTTTCTTTGCGACACTCTCCAAAATGATAATCTGCACCCAAAGTGATGGCACGGCTGGCCTTAAACAGCAATCTGAGATAGCTCCGGCTCCCTTCTAATAAAGCTGTGATGGTTTTTTACCACACTTTGAGTCTTTCCAAGGAGCCATGTCACCTCTATTGGACCCCATACGTGGTATGTAACTCTTCTGAAATGCTGCGATCACTTTAGGGTATGTTCGCCTGGCTTAAAATGATACACCAATATTTGGAAAGGCTTCCAAAGCCTTCAATAAAATCTAATGACCACTCTACTGAGTTTGGAGGAGTACGACACTTTTTTGATGGGATGGGAAAATAGTACGGCTGGGTAAACACAGCTGATGGTATATATATATATATACTAGGA
>VDFB02283214.1:0-25213 GCA_007258455.2 Sequoia sempervirens
TGAATTCATTGCTTCAGTGGCAAGAATCATTTGTCTCTCTATAGAAAAGACATACCATTTAAAGGTCTTGAAATGAGTAACAAGTAATTTAACAAGATAAGGTATTTTCATTGAGGAAAAGAAATGTGGACCAGTTGGACAGTAGACTTTGCTCGCATCCTTCAGTCTTGGTCCGATTAACAGAATTTATTTCAAACTTCTTTTAATCTCGAATTCTTAATATGTTTGGTTTACGATAAGAAAAAATGATTTAATGATTATGTCTTTGAATGCTTGTAAAGTCACTCTGGAATCCTGGATGTATCGACAGGTAGTTGGGGATCACCAGGGTGCTGTTTTTGGGGGCTTATTAGCAGCACCTTTACTACCAACCAGCAGCAAAAAGTATTCGGTATGAAGATTTCTTGCAATGCGAGGTTTTCCTTTGTTGTATAGTTTTATAATTTATTAAGTTTTCGTATGTGGATTTATATCAATCCAAACTCTAATAGTGAAATGCAACCAGGGATCAAATGATAATTTTGTATTTACAAATGTTTCTGGCAAACCAGTTATGTTTCGTCCAACAGGTACTTTTCTCTTTCCTTTTAGTTTTTATTCATAACTAAGCATTTTCCCCATACTTTTTATTATTTGCTTGGCCTTGCCCAGGTATTTATGATGGTACATCAGAGATTGTAATTGACTAGCATATAGTTACTAGTATGATTAGTTCAGTCTTGATCAACTGAATGGAATTTCTGTTTACACTTACACAAAGCTGAAAATTCTGGGACCAGAAAATTGCTATTATCAAGTAAAAGAAATTGTGATATTCTGGTATAACAATTAGTGTGGAGCTATGTTACCAAATCGTTAGAGAAATAGCCCCGTTTTTGGGTATGAGTCATACCAGAATCGGGTACCAATGGGAATTGCTGTGGAATCGAGCTAGGTTTGGTTTTTTATGACTAGGAGGAATGAGATCGTTTGACAGGTGAAGAAGCGTGTCAAATAAATCCCAAATACGCTGATCTTGGAAGAGTTTTTTCAAGCTCCACCATCTGGTTCAGAAGCCTCGCGTAGGCCAAAGTATTGTTTGCATACCGTGCATAGATTTGCAATGATTTAGCCCAGCTGTCGTAGTTGACCCGCACCTGCATAGCCCACCTGACCTTGATGTCCATGCCATGATCTCCCATATTGGCTGTTACATTTGATGTGATGCTTTGGATGTCGATGCCCACATGATTGTTGTTGTCTGTGTTGAATTTGTTTTGGAAAGTGTTGAATTCGATGGCAAGCTGCTCAGTCGTGTTTCCATTTATAATGTAGAAGCAGAAATCTACAAAAAGAGTGAAACATTATTATATTATTAGTATATTATAAATAATATATTATTATATTATTAATATATTATATAATTATTATATTTTAAATTCGTATATTATTATATTATTATGAAATATGTATATATTTATTATTTTTATATGTATTTTGTAGACATACCCGTACCCGAAACCAACGCCAATTTTTTTTGTTGTACAAACGCACCGTACACACGTACTTGATTCTGATTCCGATTCCGATTCCGATTCGGTAACTTAGGTGTGGAGAAAATGGTACAATTAATTGTGATATTTGTAAGCCATATATCATTCTCCATGCTTGAATGGATGCATTGTGTGCATCTATTGGTGAGTACCCTGGATTCAAATATTATGGGTTACTTTTGTAGCTTTGAATCACTTTTAGTCTTGTTATAACTTGAGAAATAAGGGGTCAAACTTCTGCCCTCAGGTGTCTGTAGTTAAATAGGTTATGATGGCATGCAGACTATTGCAACATTAAACTTTAAGCAATTGGATGAACAGTTTATTTTTATGAAAACTTTAGAATTGGATTGAACGATTGCCTTGATAGATTACGTACAATGTGCATTCATGATGTCAAGAAGATCCTTCAGGTTGCAACATCATATGTATTGAAGGTGAAGCCAACGGTTCTTTGTATAATGACAGGTTCAAGAATTGATCATGTAATTAAAAAACATCTCAAGTTGAGATAATACTTCATTTGGCTGTGGAAGGTCCCGTTGATGCGTATTATGACACAACAAAACATTCTAGAATAGTGTTAAAGACGCTTCATCCCCTTGAAAACTACCACCTCAGATGCTAAGACTGCAAGAAAGATCATAATGGGCAATTCCAATGTTTCGCCTATGTGGATAAGCTCAGGGTCGATGTGGATTTGTCGGGCAATAATAGGATTTCTATTTTGTAAGTTAATTTAAAAGCAAAGACATAAATACAGTATCATTTTGGATTTTTCTGACTTTAGATAAAAAAAGTGAAAAAGAGTAAGGGTTTAGGAGTCCTATGCTATTCCTACGAAATCAAGAGACGGCAAGGATTGAGTGAAACTAAATCAACAATACTTTGTTTCACCACGCTAAACGACAACTACACAAAGCAAGTGCAATCTTCTGGGATTTGTGCTTAAAATTTCTTTACCACGAACAATACCATCAATAGAACAACATTATTCGAAGTAAACATTGAAGCATCCACAATAAAGCTCAGTCTAACTTTACGCATTGAATGAAAAGAATCCACTCAAAGAAAGTATGAGCTTGGTTTCACTAACCCTTGTTATCAATCTATCATTCTCTTAACATACATTTAAATGAAATTCTAATTCAAATCTACTTATACGAGGAAGAGAAATATGTAACCATGCAACCATTTGACAATGAAAGGATTCAAAGCACCTCATGCATTATGAACTTTATTATCAAGATAGTCTTTTGCAACAATCTCATAAAACTCTCTCTTATTCTCTACAATCTCTTCTAATGATTCTAGTCTCTAATCCTTCTTATTGATCTACTGATTCCTCTATATATCTTGATAAAATGAGAGAGAGGGGGGGGGGTTTATATAGAATTCCCAGATTACAATGAATGGCCAAGATCAAAATGAGATTAACGGCCCAGATTAAACATAACCAAACCCTAATTAGGGTTTCCTAAACATCAATCAGTTAACTGGAGAGAACTTCAGGCACTAGGAGTTGCATCCTTATCCACTCGCAAAGCATTACATTTGGGGAACCTGGACACGATCAAGCTGACTTCCTCCATGGTAATGTTCGGCAACGCATTGACGTTGTATTCAAGCAAGTCCAAACTTTCAGCACATTCTGCAAAGGTGATCATCCATTTTGATTCATGCAGCAAGAAAGCATCTCTGATGGTCATGAAGCTGAATGCCTTGGTAAAATTTTCCTTCATGATTGGCCCGGAGGTGGTGGAGAAAATTCTTTGAACTTGTTCTTACAAATTTTCTGGCTGCAAGTGTTTCTTTCGAACAATATCTCGGTCAAGCATATCTGCAGCCATTTGATAAATCTTACTCCGAATCTCCTTTGCCTGCTCTTCAATTTTGGCGCCATCTTGCTTTACCCTTTCCAGGACTTCTCGTGAAATCAGTGCGTAGTACCAGCCGCTGAAATCATATGCAGCTCTAGCTTCAATAATCCTGTCATCAATCAACCTCTGCTTCGGGATGCCCTTTAACTCTCAAAGACATGGGATAATTTTACTCTGAATATCTTGGAGGCCATCCCATGCTTCCGCTAAGTTTGTAACTCGCGATAGCAGAAAGGAAGTTTGCTCATACACATATGCTAGCTTCTCCGCGAATGCCATCGCCTCATCTTTCTTTCCAGCCATCTAGTCTTTAGCTTCTCTAGCTGTAGTCAACTCCTCTTCAAAATTTCCAACCAGTTCCTGTGAAAAGTTTGGAAGTGGAGGTGCTGATTGGTCACCTTGATTGAGTGGGCTGGTTAAATGCTGGATATACTCTTTTAGACACTCAATCTCTCTTTTATACTCTCTTTTCTTTGCCACTTCCCTCTCTAGCCTAGACTTGATGGTGGCAACAAAATTATCCAAGCCCTCAACTTCTTGCCCTTTCGTCGTCAGACCCATATCAATAGTTGTGATGGCATATTCGTTCGGGGCAATCTCATCTTGGAATTTATCAACTGTAGGCACTGCTATCTACACTGTGCGATTGCCAGCCTCATCCCTTTGTATGACAAAAAATTTCTTGGCTTGCTTTCTTGTGGCAGTTTGCTCTAGCCTAGCCAAGAAATCTGCGGTGTCATCCTCTTCTGGTACCTCTACTAGTGCCTTCATCTTGAGTCTCTCTTTCAGCCAATCTGGGATGGTTGACTGTTCAATTCCATCTTCCTGTTGATCCTGGACATCCTGCATATCCTGAACTTCTTGCACATCTTGAATTTTTGGCATATCTTGAATCTCTTGCACAGATGGGTCTTCTTGGATTCCTTTGAGGGCGGAAATCATTCCCTCTTCAAATTTTCCATCCATAATGCCCATGTCATCGTCTGATTCCAGAATTTTCGTGCCTATAGGAGAAGGCTGATCATCATCTTCCGATTGCATTGGCTCCATATCTCTAACTGGAGAAGGAATTCTGACTTGCTCCCAAGACTCTTCTTCCATGGCTAATATTTCATCTATATTTCTGGAAGTAGCCGAATGAAGGGGCCTGGATTTTTGCTTCTTTTGAGAGGGTCCTTCATCTACTGTTTTCTTCTTGTTCTGCTTTGCAGAGTCATCAATCTCTTTCCTCTTTTACAAGTTGGCAGCATCTGTTGGTCCATCTCCACGAGATGCACCGGCATTTGAGGAACAGGACTCTGTATCACCCATCAATTCATATGTGAACTGTACATTCCTTCGCCGCAAAACTTGTACTTGTTGGTCTATCCACCATTGGGAATATTTGAATACAGGCCGCATGAATGTTGCCAGGTCACCCAACTCAGGCTCAGACCACCTTACAGGAGGAAGTGGCTCCCTTTCATCAAAGCCCGACTGTACGTATACTCCATCATCATCCAGCTGATCAGGTACTCAGAAAATTTTCGTCGCCCTTATCATATTCAGAGGCAATCTTGACCACAGTCTTTTCCTCACCTCATACTCATCAGCCGCATTGGCCCAAAAATCTTCTAAGTCTATCCTGTGCTTATATTTCTCTCCGTCCACAGTTCCAATGTGATGGAGTGGATCAAAGTCATTCCTGGGCTTGTAGGATATGAACGGGTATTTTTGCATCTCTAGTCGAGCACTCTCTACTGCTTGTGCTGATGGACATGATTCTTCCATATTGCCGATGAAGAACGGAAAAGTGACAGCTGCTTTCTGTTTTGGCCTTTGGATATTTTGATATGTCTCCAATTGCCTTAGAACTTCCAACAAAACCATTTTGTTGGTAGGATAAATGGGCAGTCTGTATGGGCGACCTGTGAATCCTTGAATCCTGATGTAAGTAAATTTGGGAAACTGGATGAACCAGGATCCATATCTGCCAATCAGACTTTTGGCCTCACGGGTGAGCCTTTGATGTGTTCTTCCTTTAAGAAGTCGAGTGATATACATAAGAAAGGCATCATGCGCCCGTCTGAAGTGTGACTTCTCCTTCAACTGCAACTGCGGATAGCAATCGTAGGACTTGAACTCTCCTTTGCCATTGCCGACTACACCTTTGCAAATCAGGCCAGCATATTTGTAAGTCCTTGCAAGCAGATATATGACGTAAGAACTCATATGAAAGGTCTTGGTTTTCTCCAGGTTGACCAACTGCTCGTGGAGACTGTCACTGATCATTCTAGACCAGTTAAACATCTTAACCCCGGAAATTATTTCATCAATGAAATAATACATCCAGGTTTCAAAAGGCGCACCCTAAGGATTGCCTACCATTCTATTCAGCAGCAAGACAATATCTCCATATTCTTCTTTAAAATCTGTTCTGGCCAACTTCTTTGGCATCTTTTTGGCAGTAGGTCTGGGCTTCAAGCAACCAGGACTTGTTTATATTTGATGCACAAAGGTCTTGCTGATCTTGGTAAAGTTTAAGTGCATCATCTTTGGTTCGATAAGACGTCCAGTTGTAAGCTGGAATTCCAAAGGTTTCTTGTATGGCTGGCTCGGTCAAATATGCCAGTACTCTTCCATCAGGTGCTTCTATCTGTCTTTCCTGTGCATTATAATGCAATGCACACTCTACCATGAGCTCGGGGCATTCTTTTGCTGGTGGAAATCCAGCTGCATGAACAATACCATTGCGCATCATCCTTCTTGCAATTGGCGTAGGCAAACATCCATCACTTCCATACATTCTTTTCTTGAAATCATCGAAGTCAACATGGCCAAGGTTGGTGTCCACAATGTTCTCCCATTTGGATTTTATCTTTGACTGCAGTTGTGAACCCTTACTGGCGAACTTCATTTTTATTCTCTTGAAAATAAATCTGCAAGAAGATACAAAGAGAATATTAAAATTTAAAATTTAAATTACTCGAAAATATTCCAGCTAATTGACAAATCAAACTTCGTGAAGAATTATGCTGGAAATGAAAGAATTAACGAAGTTTTCACGCCAAAATGAAGTAAAGAAAATAAATCTGCCTGGGTCCTCTGGAAAAATGAAATAGTCAAGATCACAGTGCTGGCTGGTATGAATTCGCTTCCTTCACTTTGCTTCAAACTTTCTGAACTCTCTTGCCTTAGCCAAAATTTCTTCTCACAACTTTTCTTTCGAAAATTGAATGATTGCAAAATGAGAAGCAAATCCAATTATAAAGATGAGAAGTTCGACTCATTTAGCAAATTTCAATTGTTTCCATTAAATCAAGTTCGAACTTGGCTTGCACTTAGCTTCCGAATGGCAAATTTTATCTTCATCAACAGTCTCCGGGAAAGTTTCTAAGTTAGGCGCCAGTTCAGTGAAGTTCTTTTTGTCTTTTTCCAATTTTGAGTCTTAGAGAAAAAATTCAAATTTTATCTCTTTGGGTGTTGAAAATAAAAAATTAAAATAATTAAAATAATTATTTTCATGTGTCGTTTTCAACCCCTTTATTTTATGGCACTTTATTTTTTATCTAAGGCAAATTTGATTTTCATTTAAATTTTTCTTCTTGCCTTTGCCTTAGGCAAAAACAATTTCTTTCCACTTTATTTTGCCATAATCTTTCCATCTTCCTAAGTCTCAGGCGAATTTTCTTTAGACATGTGAATGCTAGACTTAGGAAAAATTTCCTTATTTTCTCTAAGTATGGCGAATTTCTCAAGGTGCCAAGCATATCATTTAATATTTCCATGTCCAAGCTTAGGCATAATTTTGATTTTTTCTTACTTCTTGGTATGGCAGACTTCATTCATTGTCAAACCATGCATTTTATCAAAGGCGTACTTAGCTTATGGTATTGCCATTCAATTCTTACTTAGCCTATGCTCAAGCCACTTCACTTCTCCATATGGCGGACTTGCTAGTCATCATTTCCATTATACCAAGGCATGGGGCGGACTTGTCTAAGTGTTGAGCCATCTTGACTTAATGTCATGGGCGGACTTGCTATCATCTTATGCCATCTTGGAGCGGACTTCTCCTAACCTTGTGCCATTCTCTCATATGTTGGGCGGACTTTGCCTTAGTCCATGCCATCTTCCTTGGAGCGGACTTTCCTCATGTTCATGCCATCCTTTACTATGCTGGGCGGACTTGGCTTGAAGTCAAGCCATTGACATAGGGCGGACTTCATCTCCACTTAAGCCATTTCATGTTGCTTTGCTGGGCAGACTTCATCTCTTGCCAAGCCATGTCAAGGCGGACTTGGTACTCCTTCATGCCATTGCTTCTTAGCTTGGGGCGGACTTTCCACATGTCCATGCCATTCCCTTCTTCTCATGGCGGACTTTACTTAGCATTGTGCCATTTCCATTTTCTTCCAAGGGCGGACTTTGTCTCATGTCTTGCCATTGTTTCTTCTCCATGGCGGACTTGGCTGAAGCTCTTGCCATTAGTTTTACTCTCCATTTTCCCTGCTGGTTAGACTTTCAGCCTATCTTCCATGTTCTATGAATTCCTACCTCCATACTTAGGCAAATTCACCATGATTTTCAGTCTTTTCTTAGAATTTTTCCAGATTTTTCAACATTTTTCTGTGATTTTTGACTGATTTTTCAACATTTTCATTGATTTTCTGATTTTCATCATGGATTTCATGAATTTTTTCAAACTGGTTTTCTGTGATTTCCCTTGGTTTTTTGGAACTTCTGAGTGGATTTTCGAAATTCAGGCACTTTCTAAATATAGGAACCCCGACAAAAATAGAAACTTTTCCCAAAATAGCAACTTTCTAAAAATAGCCCCTAAAAAATAGGAAGTCTAACTTGGGCTAAAAATGCCAAAAATGAAGTCCCTAAAAAATAGGGGGTCCGGAGGGGCAATCCCCAAAAAGTAGATGTCAGAATTGACTGAAACGACAGTCGATCTTCATCCCTTGGGCCTCCTAAGCACTATGATGATGTTTGCACAATGATCCAGGCTCAAATTCCTTTACTTGACTCGGGTGACCATTCAAAAACTCAAACTCTAAACCCCCAAACAAAGACCAGACGAAACCGAGATGTGCAACGGAAAAACCCTAAAAGGCAAACTACGAGGGTCCCCATTTGCAATGGGGCGATGTGTGAATTAGGTCACAACAGGTCCTTTGGTGAAGGAAACGGGCATACTCTTCAATCATAGACAAGAGGGGCTGATATTAGGAGGGTGTTGATCACCAAGATTTTCAATATATGCATTGAGAAAAATGGACAGTACTTGGAGAGCAGTGATTGGTGGGCCAATCCATAATAGAGAAAGTTATGTCTCCTACCATTTTCTTTTAAGTACAAAACCTAAGACAATCTAAGAAGTATTGATCTAAGCTTCCCAATAGTTAGAATCATAGTTACCATGGTAATTGGATAGAGGGGCAGGTTATGCGCTGGTTTCAATATTGCTTGTGTGTGTGTGCAGGCAAGCAGGCAGATAGATAGAAAAGGATGCAAAAAGCCTGCAATTGTTTAGGTTTGCACCCTCTTCACTCCAACTGCTTTGAGGTCTTTGGAAAGATAAATGCACACACACGCACACACATTTATTAAACTTAGCTTTTATGTCTCTTTCCAAGGTTACCTGCAGGTTCTCAAGGCCTTTCTCAAAAATGTCACCTGGTACTGAGACGTGTGTCTGTTTCTGAGATGTGTCTCTGATATGAAGAGATGCATCTCCTGGTTGTTGTTATAATTGTTGAGTTATCAACTCCAGGGCCAATGCAAGGTTTTCTGTGTGAAAGTTCTGTTCCATTTAGTTTGAGATGGCCACACATAGACACTAGGAAAAAAGAAACATATAAATTAAGGTCATATAATTGAAGCAATTGACATGACAGTTGTTTTAAGGCTTCCATGGCTGAGAAAAATTCACCATGTTGAGAGAAAGCTTTACAATAAAAAAACAAATTCCTGCTGATGAACTTCAATTGAGAATCTGAGATCCTATATACCAACTGGTCAATGTAGCAACTGCTAATCTAATGATTCTTGTCAAAAATTGAAAGGATGTTAAATACCAGAGCTACTATTAGAAATAGATTAGCTACAAGCTACTATTACATCTACAATAGATTAGGGCTCCAAAAAGGCGCTAGAGTGTAATTGCTAGAGAGAATAGTGTAAAAATAATTAAGATATCCAAGGCCCATGGTCTTGTTTTCTTGTATAAGTAAAGTGCAAAATTTGCTTAGGGGATGATTGATATAATATATTAGTCATAAATCATTCGGCTCAGTGTAAATTTAAACTGATGAACGAACGAAAGTTCACAGCACTTATTCTGCACAGTCACTTTGCACTTTGTTTTGTTAAGTCTCATGAGGTCACAGACATGTCATCCTAATTTTTTGCTTATTTTGTGTGGGTGTCTTTTGTATATAGTATCTGGAACTCATCATCAGCAAATAATGGCATAAAAATAACTGGTCAAGAATCAAAATTTAGTACAGAAGCAAACATATCGGATTAAATTTTGGCCAGAACAAAAATGAAAATTAACAAACTGAAAAGAAAAATAGACAGTTGAAGAAAAAGCATCCTGTAAAATAAAGTAGAACTGCACAATCTTGGAAGTAGATGGAAAATGTTAATGATACAAACTATTTAAGCAGGGAAAATGCGAGGCAAGATAAATGCTCATACATCACATCCTAGATGGATTTTTCAAGGTCTCTAGACATTGAAGGTTGAAGAAACTGGAGCAAAAAAGAATCATTTCTCCATGGCTAAAGTCAACTGTTTTTTCAGGAATATCATGTAGTTTTTTTGAAATGAGGCTTAAAAAGTGGGATCATCTCTCTAAATTGGGCAACAAGGAGTTTGATGCATTAAATATTCTTCAATTTTTTATGTGACTCATCTGTGTGAATGGTCAGAACATTATTTGACTATGTGATTGTTTTGTTGTACCATGCCTTCACAGGTGCAAATCGCTATTTTGTTTTATGTTCAAATGATTCACTAGCACTTGGTGGGGGTGGGCACTTTGCACTTTACTTGGACGGAGATCTGTAAGTTTCCTTCTACTGTACCTATCCTTTTTTCTGAATCAAGAAAGATCTTGTATAAAGTTGTGATCTAGGTGTAGGAAACCCAAACACAAAGAAAGTGAGTTCTTGCACATGGTAAACATAAGAAATAACGGAGTGAATAAATTCAAAAGGCTTTGGCGAGGAAGGGAGATAAATGTGAAATATCTTAATTCAGGCTGTCAATTGATATATTTTAAGGTTGCGTGGATCAAGTGGATACTGTGAGACATTTGGCAACTCTTGCTTGGCACACACAGAAGATTTTGAGTTGAAGGATGTGGAGGTGCTTTTTCTTGCCTTTATACTTAACCCTTTGAATTATTCAAGGCTTACACATTCTCTCTTTTGCCAAGGCATTCACTTTTTCCACAAGCTAATATTTATTACATAACAGCTATGGGGCTTTGCATATGCATCAAAATATTTATCAACAATGGCTTCATACAGTGAACCTCAGGAATCTCCAGGAATCTTTAGATGGTAGCATTAATCCTTAGCATATTGTGAACGGTTTAACTGTTCTGTAGTTTTTTCATATAGTATGGTTCCAAATGTACTTGTGTAGTCTGAATCATTTCTAGAAATTACCAAAAATGTTATATTTGAGTCTTGTACAGCCAATGTTAAATGGACCATTTAACTTCCTTTATACGTCTCATTTGTAAATCTCCAAAGCAAGACATTTTCCACAGCATGAATATTTAAACTGCCAGACTTTGATACTTTGAAATCTAGATTTCTGTAACATTTGATCCTGTCTGAACGATGTTTAAATGTTAATTATGACAATCTTTCAGACAAGGAGCTGAATAAGAGTAGTTATTGTCACCTGATACTTTTTTGGTATCCAAAGGAGACTTGAGTGTATTTCTATGCTATTTTAAGCTTGAAAAAGCTAATTGAGAGTTGCTATAATTCAAGCATTTCACATCATTGTCATAAATTGTGAAAACTTTGCATACCGATTGGGTTAGGTTTAATGGATTAAAAACAATTGTTCTTCAAATCATAGGAATGTTACAATGCTAATAATAATAATGTTTACTTAAGTAAATTTGTGGCTTACTATGTCATACTTTCATGATAATGGGTGTTTCTTTGAATTTTTTCCCATTTGGATTTGTAATCACTATAAAAATTCTCACATATACTTGTGCATGTTTGTACTTATGAAGAATATACAAATTCTCTATGGTATATTCTACAATACGTAAGTCATAATAATAAGATTATATATGCTACAACACCTAAGTTATTACAATAAGATTATATTGTGCAATATAGAATGCAATAAAATTATGCACGACAGTACATGGTTACCTTATTCAAAAAGGTTCACATTAATTACAGACAATTACAGGTGGAAGCTTTTCCAAGCACGTGCAAATAAAAGTTTCTATAAATCATGCATGGGCATGAGTGTAAGATTCCACAAAGTATGCCACCTTAATATCAGTTTTTTGTTTGTGTGTATGCTATTTTCTTTTTGTTCTTTTTCATTTCTATAATTTGTACTTTGTCTTGACACTTTGTTTCGTTCGATGTTATGGCATAAGTATTTTTTGGGTGTATTGTCATGGTACTGCTCGAGGCTAGATGGATGCTAATATCTGAGTAGGAAATGGCATGAGCTCTGCTCATATTACTTCGGAGGTTCTTTCAAGATTGGACTTTCCCCATGGAGTTTGG
Organism: Sequoia sempervirens; assembly: GCA_007258455.2. Lineage (NCBI taxonomy): Eukaryota > Viridiplantae > Streptophyta > Pinopsida > Cupressales > Cupressaceae > Sequoia > Sequoia sempervirens. Next base: position 12,181 of record VDFB02283214.1, read on the forward strand.
GTCTATAAGGAAATTCTAGACGTGGATTAAAATTTACTTACATTGCTTAGAGATATCTTTTCAGTGCAAGCCATATGTCATGCAAGTGGATTTTTTAGTTTTTGATGTGGGGGGCACTTGACATACAATGTTCAATTTCTATACTTCTATATGCTAATCATTTTTACTGTTTACTTTTGACTTTTGTTTGATTTGCCATTTATAATATGATATTGTTGGGTAGAATACAAGTATAGATATCTTGAATACATCTGTTAGTTTTAGATCAGAAATGTAAGCAAGCAGAAAATACAACACAGAGACAATGAACACAGCAATTTTACTCTGGGAAAACCCTCCTACTTGAGGGACAAAAACCCAGAAAATAATATTCTCCTATAAATTGAAAGAATAAGTGCAGAAGGCTGCATACAAAATCAGGCCCTTGAATTTGGCCAAGTCTTATACAATAATATATGCTACTTCTCCTTGAGCGAATGATAATACTTCTTCAAAGAATCAGATCTGCTGCTAAAAGATGTGAACTGCTGCTGGAAATGCATATTGAAGAGTGAATGAGTTGATGATCAAATGAGAGGACTTCATCCTCTTTATATACAAAGCTAGGCACCCTCCTTTCTAGGGCCGACCTAGAAATAAATATAATTTTGTTTGTGAAGCAAGAGGCCGACCTGCCTTGATTACATTTTATTTAAGGGAAAATATCTCTCGAAGCTACCAAACACTAACAACATCTATCTAAAAAATGTCAATTTCAGTTTCAACTATTTTATTTTACTTAAGAATTATTTTATTTACTACATAAATACATGAACACATAAATTTTAATTTATAGTTAAAAATTATTTTGTATTAGGGTGATCCCACAATAGTGAGTTACACTTTTCCAAACTTGACATTGAACTAAACAATTTTAAATAAATTTTCACTTTCAAACACCTATAGCTGCTAAACCACAATGAATTTGAAGATGATGCAAACTAGTGATTTGTGACATTGTTTATAGATTTTAAATATATATTTTTTGAAATTCTTGGAATCAAATTGCATTTGTTTTCCATCTCTTTTGATAACTAAGTTTTTAAAACAAGAAAACAACATTTTTAAATAGTGATGTTACTATATAACACATTTTTTCATGAAGATAAAATTATAATTTTCAATTTAAATTTTAAGTTGATTCGATTTTCATTTGGTTTCATAGTGTTTTATTGAATTTTTTCTTAATTAAATTTTAAGTCAAACCAATTACAATTTAGATAGGTGTTTGTATAACACAACTTTTTTGTATGTATTGAAATCAGTTTTTTTTTGTTGGATCAAGGACATCAATACCAAACAAGTATTTTCAGATTTTTTTGATAATCTACTATTTTCCATGTGTGAACATTGAGGCGATTTTCGATGAAAAATTTACATTCACAAGAAAAAAAAATAAATATAATAATCAAATTAAATATATTTAAAATTATACTTTTTGGGAAACATAATAAAAAACATACTTACAAAATATAAATTTTAAATGAATTTATTTGATCTTCAAAGGTAAATCAAAAGTGGTTTTTTATCAGGCATTTTGATAGGTGCAAGAGACTTCATTATAGGTATGGTTTAAAACTAGCATGGTTCTATCCAAGGGGTTTGATCAAACTCTCTTCAATTATAATCTTTTAAATTAAGATGTTCCAGAAAGTGTAACCCATTATTGTGGCAACACCCATTATCCACGTTATTTGTTTTGTTTTTATTTGAAGAACTCTTTAATTTTTGCATGTAACTTTTAATTTTACTTTTAAAACAACCATTATTCATTACTTGGGTAATTCTTTTGTTACTTATATGTTATTTTTTAATAGTTTCTTTTGTAATTATTAGTATATATTTTAAAATTTTGATGTCTTTTTATTTAAACAATAAATATTAACTTTTCAATTAATTAAAAATTAATTTATATATATAGTTTTATATTTATATGTTCTATTTTTATATTTATTTATGTTCTATTTTATATTTTTTTCTTTTATATATGTCAGCTGTGTTTTAGTTTTTACTTTCACTAAACACTTCTCAATATAACAAGTGTATCCAATGTATTAAATTATTTTATTTATTATTATAGGGTTTACTTCTTAAACCAAATTCATCCATTCTACTTTATATTGCCAAGATCCTACGATATATCTTAGTTAGCTTGCCAAGGCATGCTGATTTATATTATATCTAAATTTCTGGGACAATGTTGGGACAATGTTTGGATATTGGCTATTTATATAAGAGAAGATGAGACTATTAATCTTTTCCATTGTCCTATATTAGAACTATGGATTGATCATGATGTATAATTAAGTGTTATTCTAACTAGCAAGTTAATAAGTGATTTGTTGATTCTAAGTGAACAAAAGTTTTAGGGCCAACAAAGTTTGTTGGTTGGTCATTTTTTTTTGGTAATAGTCATATGTTGTTAGGTATCACTTGAGTGTTGTCAATGATTTGTTTGTTATTGATAGAACACCTATTTTTTTCCTTATAAATATGCTTCACCACGTCTTATTGTATTAATAGAAAGAAATTTATTTTGTTAGCTTCCCAAAATCAATAGTTATTGTTGCAAATAACAATGGACCTCAAAAGGAGAGCATCTTTAATAATACTCCATGCCTTCCAACTTAAGATTGTCATAAAATTTATCACATGTCATTATCAATAAATCTTATTATACCTCTAAGCTATAAAAGCAATCTACTCAAAGCATTCTTGGAGCCAATAGTGAAGTCATGTAGAAATACTAAGAATAAACCTTTCATGCTCATGTGCCTTTAATGTTACATCTAGGTTAGGAGAATAAGTAGCTTCCCGTCAATATGGGGCATATGATGAAGCATAATGCATGAGAGCAACATTACCATAGTTAGGGGAAATACATTGCAATTTTGAATCCCAAAAGACACACTTATACATTTAGACTTTTTAATTTGGTTATTAACCTCCACCCCTTGGCAATATGTTTGATGAGTTGAAAAGAAAAATTCCTTTTGGATTATTAAGCCACTTTCTATGTTAGATAAATTATAGGTTTGTACCAAGGTTTTGGTTGCAACCCATGTTTATTAGTACTCTTGTGGGGCTTCTTCTAAAGTGACTTAAATTAAACTCTAAAATTTTGTGTGACATTCTTTGGTTCAATGCTAAATAGATTTGAGGGTTCCACACATTTTCTTGGGATATATATTGATTTCCACAAAGTATTTCCCTTTGTGCTAAATGGGTTTACTAGGCCATTGAAGGTCTTGAAGCTTAGATTTTTTTCTCAAAGCACTACATTTCCTCACATTCTCCTTAAGGTAAAATTTTTTGGTAGGGTCTTGGCCTTCACGGTTTTATTATTATGAGTGTCGTAGTCAAGATCAAGGGCTTCTTTATGGTTTTGAGCATTTGGGAGGCCTTTCTTAGATAAGCCTTTTTCCAAGTGAGTTAAAGATAATTTTAGAATATGTATTCCTTAGTGGTCTTCTGATGAGCACACAATTATACTGAGAGTGGGGTGGGGGGTGAATCAATACAATCTTTTACTTTTTCAAACTAACAACCACAATAATATCAGTTACACAATATCATTCACATACGATCTATTAAATATGCAACACAAGAGGAACACATGATTTATGTGGAAACCCTTACGAGAGAAAACCACGATAAAATATTGCTTTTATATAATTATCTTTTACAATCTTTGTAGGCACCAACCTACATAAGACGCTAATCCCCTCTTATACAATTTGTGAGCATCAACCCACTATAGACACCAATCCCCACTTGTAGAATTTGTAGGCACCAACCCACTGGAGACACCAATCCCCACAACCAAGCACCAACTTAGCAAGAGACACCAATCTCTTTTATATGAGACACCAACCTCGTCAATATGGGGCACCAACATCTCCAATATGAGGCACCAACCTCTTCAATAAAATCTTGTCTTCTTGAGAATAAATCTTCTTTATAAATAGCCTTTAATGATCTCCTTTTATATTTTGCTCCTCAATGATATTCACATATACATCTCTTTTACATCTACATATATTCATCTTATAATTTTGCAATAAACTCTTCTTACAAACCTACCATGAATCCCTTCATACAAATCTTCTATCAGCCTTTATTTAATGACCTTTTGTTTATCTTCTCATTTGTTGATATGCAGGTGTTATTCTGATATAAACTCTTATTCCTCACACACCTTCCTCTTATTTATCTTCACATTTCACTCTTCTCACTTCTACATGCAATTGTCTTTTGTATCTTCATAATCTAGTGAAATGATGCATCTCTTAGAATAGATATGTCTCTTCATATATATATTGTTTCTTTATGGTCATAGCTCTTCAACATATCTCTTGACTATTCTTAACCAAATCTTCAATTAATATTCATTCACTTCATTCTTCTATATTCATATTATTTACTTCATGCTACATATTATAATTCCATACAGTTCTTTGAATGATAATACCTTCTCTCTTTTATTCCTCACTCACTCTTGAATGATAAAACTTTCACACGCTCTTCATTTCATGGAATGACTTCTCTTATATATCTTGTCTCATCATGAGACACAACTCTTCACCGTACCCTTGTGACTTGGTTAGAACTAACCTTTATTTAATTAATTAATTTCTTTATCTTTACACACACTTCTCTTTTCTACTTTTCTTATTTAATCTTTTCACATCTCACACACACACTCATATTCACTACACATTTCTCACTTCTTTTTTATATCTGCATGCCTCTATGAAGAGATACATCTTTTCATAATAACTCTTCAAATAGTCATGACTCCTCTTAAATAATAATTGTTGTCTTTTCACACATATCCACAATAATATATTTTTATCCTCCACACACTTCTCTCTTGACTAATAGATCTTCCTTTCTATTTCACACACCTCTCTCTTACTTTCCATGAACTCTATATATATCTTTACATCTCAATGAAGAGTTGCATCTCTTGAAAAGAGATAACTCCTTAAAAGGATATGTCTTTTTGTTAAGACTAATTGTTGCCTTTGAATTTTTTTCTTTTTTTTCTTTTTTTATTTCTCCTTAATGGCTGCCTTTGAATGATCTTTTATTATTTTCTTCCTTCAAATCTGCTTGTGCTTGTATAATGTATCTTCTTGTTCTCCACACTTCTTTCCACATATTCTTTCTCTTTTTATATCTACTTGCCTCTATGAAGGGAGACATCTCTTAACAAAGAGACACAAAATTTAAATTAACCATTTAAAACCTTTGAAAACAAATCATACCTCTTCACTCAATGATGTATTCTTAATGAGTGTGTTCCACATCACCTTCGAGATATTTTTTATTACACTCTTCTGATCTTTTACCTTTGACATCATTGACAATAGTCTTGTTCATTCGCTTTAACATCAATGACAATATTCTAACAATCTCTAATACTCCTTTGACATCAATGACAATCAATTCCAACATCTTCTATTATTAACAACTCTAGTTTGCATCTATCGAAAAACCTTGGCACCAAAGCTCTTTGGTTCTTCCATAAGGGTAGTTTCTTCTAGAGGTTATGCCCCTTAGTGCTACAACAAAAATTCCAACTATTTGACATGAACTTGCCTTTGATCATACATATTTAGGGACTTTGATTGATGTTATGCTTCAGAAGCTCGGCCTCCAACTACCTCTTGCTTGGTGGAAGGATTGATAGTGGAATTTTAATATTTGATTTTAAGAATTATATTTTGAGGCTCCTTTATAATGTTCTTAATCTTTTTTTTTTTCCTTTTACAAGCTCAACTACATTAAGGCCTCAATTCCTTCCCCCATCTTTGCCTTTGTTGGATTAAATGCATTTGGTAATCTAGTCTATAGCCTAACATTGCTTATTGTCTTTGGTGTCTAGTCTACCAAGGGCTTCTTTTAAGGGTAGTGCTTTCATGCATCAACATTCCTTATCCAAGATGTTCACCTTGTAACAAACTTGTGACATCAAACATATTTTGTAGAATTGCCCTTGGGGCTAGATGGTTTATAAATGTATTCGTAGTCTTTTTTCACCTTTTCTTCCTACGCCTTTTTCTCAAAGAATTGCACTTTTGGGGATTTGGTTCCTTGGTCATTTCACATTCTTAAATTTTAGAATTTTTTAGAGCTTCTATTAGTTTTTTAGCTTTAAAAGTTTAGAAATAATGTTATTTTCAATGTAGATGTACTAAATTTTCTTTTTCTCTTATTGAGAAGCATATGTTCTCAACTCTATGTACTTTTATATCTACGTGCATGCTAAAAATGGGGCTGTAGGGTTCAAACACCTCCAAGACTTGCTCAACCACTATGAAAGTGCATTGTGTACAATCAACATAATTTCTCTTGACAACTTGTTACAAGGGGTGCTACCACCTACTTCCATGCATAGGAGTCATTCTCATAATAGAGGCAAAGTTGTCTCTTGCCTCTTCCTTTGCAATGAAGGGGTTGAACTCCTTTGCCCTCTAGAAAGATTGTGGGTTGTTTTGGGTGGGCTCCCTTACACATGGTAGTGTGGAGGTCGATGCTATTTTTCCTTTTCCTCCTAGTTGGAGTGTGATGATCCCTGCTTGCTCACTACTAAACCCCTGTATTTTTCTTAATTCTATTTGTGTTTTACTTAGTTTTTTAGAGAATGTTTGTAGATAGAAGAGAAGGTGCGCATCATATTAAAGCTTATAAAAATGCAATATAGACATATTCTGAGCAACAGATGTAATAGATGTTATTCTGTAATACATACAATGAGATTACAAACGAATCACATACCCGAAATGATCCAGAATAATTAAATAAAGAAGTTTCTCAGTTTGCCAGTCGGAATTGATGAAAACTGATAAAAAGACTCGCCAGAGCTCCAGATCTGACTTCTCCCACTCCAAAACAAGATACAATCTCCTGAGAGAGGTAGACGCCAAGAAAGGGTCACAAAGGGAAGCCAAGAGAAAGGCGTTTCAACTAGTTCCTTCACACGCCTTCCCAAAACAGGCACATTTATCAATGCAAAAGTACGGCCCAAGAAGAATGCTAAAGAGCCAAAGATGGAAGCTGTGGAATTGCTGAAGAGGACGCCTCAAGTGTAGAAACCCCCTTCCTTATTGCAGACACATATAAACTGAATAATAAACTCTATTAGAAGCATGTAGAACCTCTAAATGAAGCTCTCAACTGCACTGATTCGACTGATCTCTCACAATCTCAAAAGTGCTCAACATCAAAGAGGAATCGTTCTCCAATGGAAAATAATGCTCAAACCCTGATCACAGAGGAAGGCACAGGAAAAATAACCAAGGCAAAGTCGAAATCATCAAGAATAGGGTTTCTCATTGCCAAATTGCCTTATATCAAAAAGGCACGCATTTCCAAGATGATACGCCACTTTCATCATTTAAATCTTTTAAATTATAATTTAAGTCACTTTCAATAGTTTGACTTAAATAAAGTGGGCGCCCTTTTATATTTTAAGTGATTAAAATATTAAATCACCTTTATAGAATATTTAAGTGATATAAAATGTATAAAGTCAATTTGACTTTATAAAAAGGCATTAAGTTAATTAATTAACTCAAATCACTTAAAAATCCATAACTCGCTCAATACTCCAAATATTCCCGTGCCGTCAAAAGCTGTCAACCCCTGAACTGCTATCGCCTGCTGTGAACCAATCACTGGGCTCTGAAAACGAGAACGATCAACTCCTCCAGAAAACACCACTAACCCTCTAACCAACCTGTTAGCCTACGAGAGTCCAAGTAATAGGCTAACCACCACCAAACATGATCATGCCGAAAAAGGGGACATTACATGGAGTGTGTTGGTGTTGTTTGCAGTCCAAGATTCTTAGGATGGGTAGAAGGCTTTTGATCCTTCCTCTAGTGAACCTTCTCCTCAAGTGATTTTTCATGATGATTTTCCTCCACTTGGTGTACTATGTATGCCTAGGAGAGTTGTGGCTTCAACTTTTTTGTTTTGTTTATAACTTGTCTTTTGATGGGCTTTGCACACCAACCAATTGTATTATATTGTAAACCTTATTGCATTTACTTTATTTTAACTGTCTATTAATAAATAGATTTGAAAAGTGTTTAAAATAATATTTGAACTCTAAAGATTTGTTGAGTCTTTAGAAAGGTTTAAATATAAGGTCATAGTGTTTTCCATAAAAATAAATATCTTTAAATCTTTCAAAGTCAAGGATCTCAAGTGATAGCATCTCCTAAAGAGAGGGATTTTGTGCTACAAATTTCATTAAGTTAGAAATGTAAGAATTAAAAATGAAGGTTGTAAAGGTGACAAATGAAGTCTATCCCCAAGATTTCACTCTATGGTTGAGCATGTTCTTTCTAGATTTGTTTCTTTTAAAATACATTATTAGTATAATATAAGATGAACATATAATATTTAGTTGAATTGATATGACTTCTTGGTGGGAAGATGGCGACTGCTCTGCGCGTCGGGTGTGAGGCTGCGACCTTCGTGGTCATGGCTGCATTCTAAGGGGAGTGGTTGCATGTGCTGGCCATTGGTTTTGTTGACTTCCTTGATCCGTTCTGTGCGTGGGGGTGGGTTTTATTTTTATTAGGGGAGGGAGTTTTATTTTTTGTTCAAACCTTTTGCTCTAGCGTTTTTGCAGCATTTTCCATTGTTTGTGGAGGCGTTGGTTTGTCCATTTACCTGCTAGGAGGTGCATTTTTCTCCTCTGTTTGGGCCTTGCCCTTGGCTTCGTGGGGGTGTGGCTCTCATTAGGACCGACTGTGGTCTTGGAGCCGCTGGTGGATTAGAATGGATGCAACGGCAGGGGTTGATGTAATGGAGGAGGTGGGTGACGAGGTCCCCACTCCATCCTCTCTTGGTGTTGGCGTATCTAGAGGTGGTGTGTTTAAACTGCAAAATATTAATGGGTGTTTGGAAAGGGCGCAAGTTCGTCCAGTGGTGGTGATTCAAAAGGAAGTTGTTGTCGAGGATCTTGAATATTATAGCAAGCATGTCTTGATTTGCAAATTTTTGGGGATGAGGGTCTCTCTTCCTTTCCTCGACCCTTGGATTTGGAGGACATGGAACCCGGAGGGGGATTTCGAGGTTCTGTTAGCTGCGAATAATTTCTTCTTGGTGGATTTTTCATGCATTTCAGATCGAAATAAGGCTTTTGAGGATGGCCCATACTTTTATAATCAAGTTGGATTGTTCATTAAACCATGGCATGCGGGTTTTAATTCGGCGGAAGAGTTTTCGTCCAAGGTCTCAATTTGGGTTTGCCTTCCTCGGCTGCCGCTTGAATGTTGGAGGAGAGATATTCTGTAGTCTATTGCCATGTCGCTAGGAAAATTGATTGGCCCCTCTCAATAGACCTTGGAGAAGAGGATCTTCTCCTATGCACGTGTTTGTGTGGAGATTGATTTAAGTCAGCCTTTGTCGGAGTCTATTGATCTGACAGTGGGGTCTAGTTCTTGGACTTAGTTGTTAGATTATGAGACTTTGTCATTTAGATGTCGTTTATGCCGCGAGTATGGTCATCTTTAGAGGAGGTGTCTGCGTGCTTCTGGTGCAGGTAACTCAAGTATTGGAATGGCTCCATTAAATCTAGGATTCGAAAAGGGAAAAGGCCCAATGCAGGGGGTGACTTCGAATAAAGACGGGTTTGTGCCTGTTAGGCTTTGAAACAAAGGTCGAGGTTAGAAGAGGACTTTTCGGGATCACCACAAGGATGGGTTGTTTAACAGGTTTAATGTGTTGGATGCCTTAGTTCACGAGGAGGGGATATCACTTGACATGCATGTTGATGCTCCCCCTGTTACTACTCATAATCCTAAGCCTATGGCTATCACGTCTTCGATTCTTGGCCCTATAGAGGCTTATGGGGAAGTGAAGGTTTCTTTGGTTCCCTCCCCTAAAGTTGGGCTTGGGGATCCTTGTGTGTTGGAAAGTACCTCTTTGGTCTCTGCTGCTATTGGTGCTTTCCCTATTGGAGGCTCGGGTTCTGGTGATCTTGGAAAGAGTAAAGCTTTAGCATCTTATCCTATTCTGGGTGTGCAACAAAAGCCTCTGAAAAAGAGTGCTCCTAATAAGACCCAGAAGGTGGGTAGGAAGAAGGATCAAAAGAAAGTTAAGTTGGATGGTGAAACGTTGGTTGAATTTGGGTTGGTGAAGACATTGGACACTCACTTCTCTCACCCTTTGCGATGATTGTACTATCATGGAATGGAGGGGTATGAATAACATCCCTAGACAAAAGGCTATTCAAAACTTGGTTCGTGCTCTGTCTTTGAATTTGGTTTTTATCCAGGAGACGAAGTTATTTGTGGACAGTATGTTGCAGAGTGCATCTAAGATTTGGAATAGAGGTTTATGTCAGTGTATGGGTGTGCAGGGGAGCTTTGGAGGTCTTTCTTGCTTCTGGGATCCTCGGCGAATCCCTCCCATTTGGTGGTTCCCTAGCCGATTCTCCATTTCTCTTGTTGCAATTTGTTTGGAGACGGGGGAGAGAGTCTTCCTTTCCAATATTTATGCTCTGACAGATGTTCCTAGTAAGATTCTCTTGTGGTCTCATATCAATTTTCTGAGATCGTTGAATCCCTTCCTTCCCTAGATTATGGCAGGTGACTTCAATGCAATTGCCTCTCTCGAGGAGAAAAGGGGGGTGCCCCGTTTCGATCTTTCCTCTGATTTTCTTAGGGTGAATTTGGCTCAGCTTCAACTGGTGGATATTAAACCTTTGAATGGCATGTTTACCTGGAATAACAGGAGGATTGAGGATGAATCCATTTCTGAAAGATTAGATAGGTCTCTCGTTTCCAATTTTTGGGTTGGTGACATGTGGTAGTCAAGCTCTGAAATTTTGGATTGGCGGGAATCCGACCATTCGCTGATTAAGTTCTCTGCCCGTCTAGCTGGTGGATCCAAGAAATATACTTTTAGATTTCAACTTATGTGGCTCAAGGAGGAGAATCTTCTTGACTTGGTTTCTAGATGGTGGGTTGAAGGATGACCAGCTTTTGGTACGGCTATGCACTCCTTTGTAAAGAGGCTTCAATATGTGAATTATAAATTAAAACATTGGAATAAGTATCAGTTTGGAAATGTGTTCCAAAAGAAAAGGGTAGCACTGGAGTGCTTGGATTCTATTACCAGACAGATTCGGGATCAGGGTCTGGATGCAGATTTGAGCAGGTTAGAGGATAGTGCGGTAAAAGACCTAGAGGAATGGGAGCTTTAGGAGGAATTATTTTGGAAACAAAAGGCTCGTGTTGATTAGCTTCAGGAAGGGGATAGGAATACCTCTTTCTTTCATAACTCGATGAAGGCTCCAAGACAGGGGAACATTATTTCTTCTCTTTGCTCTCCTAAGGGTTATGTTCTTTCTTCCTCTTTGGAGATCTCTAGGGAGGCGGTTTGCTTTTTCTCGGGTCTCTTCTCGGAAAATACCCAGTCTGCTTGTGAGGAAGAAATTTCCATCCTGGCTTGTATTCCTCCTTTGGTGACTATGGATATGAATTCCTCTCTTCTTAAGCATATTTCTTTGAAGGAGTTGGAGGAGGTGGTGTTTCAGTTGAAAAAGGGAAGGCTCCTGGTCTAGACGGGTTCTCGGCAGAGTTCTATCAAGAATTTTGGGAAGTGATCAACCCTGATCTATTGGAGGTTATGTAAGAGTCTTTAAGGAATAAGCAAATGTTGTGGGACATGAATGTCGCATTCCTCACTCTTATCCCAAAACATGAAGTGGATCTTTTTCGACCAATTGCTTTGTGTAATGTGGTGTATAAAATCATTACAAAGCTAATCATTGAACTCTGAAGCCATGGCTGGACAATCTAATCTCGGAAGAACAAGGGGGCTTCGTTGCGGGTAGACATATTTTGGATGGAATAGTTATTGCGATGGAGACTATTCATTCCTTGGCCTCTTCGAAGGAAAAGGCCATGTTTATAAAGTTAGACATGGATAAGGCATATGACAGAGTTAAATGGAGTTTCTTGACTAAAATCCTAGGAGCCTTTGGATTCAGTAGGGAGTGGATTGATTGGGTCATGAGTTGCGTGACGACTTCCTCCTTTTTTGTTCTCATAAATGGGGAGTCATCTAATTTGTTTGGTGCTTCTAGAGTTCTTCGGCAGGGGGATACCTTATCCCCATATTTGTTCATTATGATGGTTGAGGGCTTGGGAAGGTTTATTAAGTCTCGGGTTACGGAAGGGCTCATTCAAGGATGGAAATGGAGTAACTCTCTCCCTCCTCAAACACATCTTTAGTTTGTGGACAATTCGACTTTTATGGGTTCTACTAAGGTGGCTGAAGCGATTTCTTTTTGGAAAACTTTGGTTTGCTACTTGGCTGCCTCAGGTCAGAGCATAAATGAAAGTAAGTCATGCATTTATTTCTTTAATACCCTCATGCCTATCCAACATCGTATTTCCAAAATTCTAAGGTTTCAAGTAGGGAAGTTGCCCTTTATCTATCTTGGTATCCCTCTGGATGTGCGCCTACTTCCCTGGCATTTTTGGCAGGATGTGATTGATAAATTTCGAGGGTTGGTTTTCCATTGGACCTATAGATGGCTATCTACGGCCAGTACAGTTACTCTTTTGAAGTCGGTGGTGTAGGCCCTTCCTATTTATAGGTGCTTTGTGATGATTGCCCCCTCAAGTTTCATCAAGGCTTTTGAGGGGCTCTGTAGGCAATTTCTTTGGTCAGGTAACCTCGTAGCGAGGAAATGGAGCTTAATTAAGTGGGAAGTTGTTTGTCAGTCAAAGTAGGATGGTGGTCTGGGATTGCGCAGGGCAGAGTGGAATGGGCAAGCTTTGGCTGCTAAGCTATACTAGAGATGGTGTTCACACCAGCATCAACCTTGGGCCAAGATCCTTACTCTCAAGTACCTTGGAGAGGTGGATGGTGTTGAGGTTCCTTGATTTAGTCTCTTGGGTAAGGGCTCTATGATCTTGGATACTCTCAAGAGGGGTGCTACGTTGGTTAAACAAGACATGTT
>VDFB02283215.1:0-10390 GCA_007258455.2 Sequoia sempervirens
TAATCAAATTAGCAATATCTATTTCTTATATTCAAAATAAGCTAAATATTATTGCTAAGTGAGTATATCACTTGAACTGCTGTGTCTTCCCACGACTCTTTATTCCTTAGTCGCCTTCCTTCAATCTTACATTTGATTGATCATAAATATTAATCTATTCATTTTTATATTAAGATGGTAATTACTTATAAGGCTCAATAATTGCTGCAAGCATCATTATTATATGATCATAAATAATGTATATATATACCCTATATAAATATATACATATCCTTACTTCTAATTGATTTCAATTTGCATTAATCTCTTTGACATATTTATATATTCTATACAAATTTATATTATTATTCCCCACTGACCTCCATCTACAATAATTTCTTGGCATGGATATATTGATAGTCATGTTAATCTTACTCACCATGACTGTAAGTGGCATACCTCTGATTTCTGATTGAATATCTTTATTCCTTATTTTATTCTTATCTATGGTGATCAGATTTTGGAGAGTATCTTTTATTAATAATTCTTTTTACCACCATATAGTCCTAGGTTGGATCTGCAGAAAATATTATCATTTCCCCCAGCCACCGATCTGCTTCCTCTTATCACCTTTGCTGATCGATGACTACTGATTGAAGATGTTTTCCCCCTCAACTCATTCCATTTTATTCCCTTTATATCCCATGGAGGGATGCATCGATCAAAGGGGAGGTGACTTTTAATAAAAACAAAAATATCCATTGTTAGACTTAATCGCTGCCTTTAAAGGCCTATTATTATTTTATTGATAACAATAATATCTATTTTGAAAATAATATATTATTACTAATAATTATGATATTTCAGATTATATACTTATTTTATTATTTTATATTGATGTTTTATTGAATATATTTTAACATTAAAGTATAATAATAAAAACAATTTGCTAATATCTTATTATTATTTTATTCTAATGTATTATTACAATCTTTGATGTATAATGATTAAAATTTTATTATTTATATTTTGGTAATTACAATATTATTTTGAATATTTATAATTATAAGATTATCATGGATAATTATAATAATATTAAATAGTTAATGTTTTTAATGTGTATTTTGTTTATCTTGTTTCGATGTTTTATATTTCAATGCTACAATTTCGGGGGACATGACATACAATGCAAGGTTGGGAAACTCTCTATCCCTTCCTTTGATGGGTCTAGTAAATGGACAGTCAGAGTGTGGGTACAAAATTTAGATACTTACTTCTAGCTTAACTCCATGTTGAAGACAGAGGCCATCAAATATGCTACACTACATTTGGAGGGTGAGGCACATGAGTGGTGGTATCATGGGCTTATCACATTGGGACATGCCAACATCACTTCCTATTTAGAATTCACACAAAAGCTAATGGATAGATTTGATCAGAGGGATCCTGAGCTTCATTTCAGAGAGCTAGCATAACTTAAGTAGAGTGGATCAGTGGATGCATATATTTCGGAGTTCCAGCGGTTGGTAGACATGGTGACTAATATATCGAAGCAGAGATTGGTCATGCTTTTCATTGAGGGTCTATTCGATCCACTTCGTGGTTGGATTAAGGCTTTCAAGTCTGACACTCTACAGGAAGCGATCACTCAAGCTAGAGATATGGAGCACCCCACACCCAATAGTAAACCCCCTTCTAAACCCTTTGTTCCTCAAAAGAACAAGGGAAAGAAGCCTATCCAGAAAAAGGGAAACAAGAGGAGTGATCAAGAAGAAGATTGCAGAGAGTAGGAAAAAATGAATATGTTTCCACTACAGGGAACATTGGGAGCCTGGACACCGATGCCTAGGTAAAGGCAAGGTTCATTTCATTGAGGTCATATCAAAGAGTGAGAGTAGTGATGATGAGCAGTCACAGGATAGTGATGACAACAGTTCAGATGAGGAGCAGCCCCAAGAGAAGGGCAAGAGTAGCTCACCATTGCTACTTTATCTAGCACACCTAGATTCAACTCCTTTAGGGTCAGAGGAGTTTTGCAGGGTCAGCGCATCACAGTGTTGATTGATAGTGGGGCCACCCACAACTTCATTGATGCAGCCCTAGTGGCGAAGCAGGGGCTACCAACAAAGGACTTTGAGGGTTTTAATGTGATGGTGGCAGAGGGATATAATATGTCATGCACATAGAGGGTTTCGCAATTTCCTATCACATTGGGCAATTACACAGTCACAAATGATTTCTATGTAGTGGACTTAGGTGACACGAATGCAATCTTTGGTATTCAGTGGTTACACTCGTTGAGAAAATATTCACAAAAATTTCAGACCATGGAGCTCAAGTTTAGGGCAGCAAATGGCAAGAGAGTGGTGCTCAAAGGCATGGCTACTGGGGCACCTAAGGTAGTGTGGGCCAAACGTATGGAGAGCATCTTTCGGCATGATGACATAGCATGGGCAGCAGAGTGTTTGATCACAACTAAGGAGACTCCAGATTCGGGACAGCCATATCACATTGATATTCAGGAGCTATTGGGTAAGCATGACAAGGTGTTTAGAGAAATACCTCCAGGGAGGCCACCTGATCGAGGATTTGAGCACACCATTGAGTTGGAGGAGGGCACCAAGCCAGTCATCACCACCCCCTATCATCATCCTAAGAAATTTAAGAGCTCTCAACAAGAAAACTATTAAGAACAGGTACCCAATACCTAGGATTAATGAGCTATTGAATGGACTACATGGTGCAGTATACTTTTCCAAAATAGATCTTCGCTCGAGGTACCGTCAGATCAGAGTCAGAGAGCAGGATATACACAAAACAACATTTTGATGTCACTATGGGAATTATGAATCCTAGGTTTTGCCGTTTGGGTTGACGAACGCACTTGTTACATTTCATTCATGCATGAACCACATCTTCAATAAGCAGTTGTGTAAGTTCCTCTTGGTATTCTTTGATGACTTGCTCATATATAGCAAGACTTGAGAGGATCACTTGAGGCAGTTGGATGAGGTCTTGACTATCATGGAGAACGTTCTATATGCTAAGGCCTCAGTATGAGTTCAACCTTAAGGTGCATGTTTGAAGTCTGTGATGATTGCATAGGGAGTTCGGAGTTCACCCAAGAAAATTAGGGCAATACTCGATTAGCCAGCCTGGAACGCTTACATAGTGCAGTTAAAGTTCATAGGCTATTACAAAGCAACTGTGAGAGAGGCATTAAGTTAGAATTTTTATGATGATCACTGGGGTGCATTCACTTGGTCCGATGAGGCACAGTGAGCTTTTGATAAGCTCAAGGAATTGATGAGTATTTTCCCAGTCTTAGCACTTCCAGACTTCACCCAACCATTTGTTCTTGAGTGTGATGCATGGGGTGAAGGTATAGGAGGAGTTCTGATGCAGAACCGACACCCCATTGCTTTTGAGAGCCACAAGTTGAGGGGACCTGAGAAACTTTACTCCATATATGATAAGGAGATGCTCGCCATAATGCATGCATTGGCGAAGTTTAGGTAGTACTTGGTTGGAGGAAAGTTTGTGGTGAGGACCGACCACAATAGTCTCAAGTATTTCTTGGAGCAGGAAGATTTGAATGAGAGGCAGTAAAAATGGGTCAGTAAGATACAAGCCTATGATTTTGATATAGAGAATGTGAAAGGGAAGAAGAATGTTGTTGTTGATGCCTTTTCCAGGAAGCCTTCCGCTTGTTAACTTTCAGAGATTTCAGCTGATGGAAGTCTCTCTTGTTAGTTGAGTACTTGTAATGTCCCCTTCTCAAACCTGATCTTTCCAGTGACCGTTGGCCTTTTTTCTGGAAACCCGAAGGCTAGTCGAAAGGTAAAATTAGGGTTTCCTATTTTTAAGGATGTCCTTGCTCAGAGTTGGTGGATTGATGGTGGATTCTTCACGGGTTTTGAGCTTCTGATGGTATGTTCGTCTAAACTGCGAGCATTTCCAATTTACTATTTTAGTAAATTCTATTTTAGCCGATAAGCAGGTTAGAATTCGGTGGGTTTGACACTTTCCCCTTGATTGACTCAAGGTGGTGTTGGGTTTCAGACTTGGAAATCACAGTTTGGAAGATAGGCTTACTTAAAAATAACATTATATTTTTAAATATTTTATCACCTCCAACCTAGTCAAATAGCCGTCTTGTTATTTTAAAAGATTGGATTTGAAGGTGGCATGGTGAGGATATATTTAATTTATGTTGAATTTTCCAAAGTCAAAGCAAGCTTAATATGGGCGCATTTATCAAGGTATTGATTTTAATTAAAATATCAATATTGAGCTTGAAAAGAAAAGGACGCCATCTTGGAGAAAGAGCTAGGGTTTTGTCATTGAGTTGGATTTTAGGGTTTCGAGAAGTCAACAGGAAGTTATAAAAGGAAGGCTTTGTGCATCATTTCACATCTTTGGACTATAGTACTGTTATGCTGCCGAATTGGCTCTGGGTTTGCTTCGAGGAATGAAGGCCTCCTAGCTCGGGCATCGCTTCTTGTTTGTAAGACAACAACTAGTGGTGATTTTAGTCTAGTTTGTGAGTTCTTTGGAATTCGTGCATTGTAATCTGCATTTGTTTAATTAGGTTCAGTTTTGGCATATCAGAGGTTTCTGGTTTTAGCATTTTAGCTTTAGCAGATTAGATGTTTTATTCATAAATCCAAAAAGACAAAAAAACTCATTGTGGGTATTGTTCCATTCCTTCCATCTTGGCTAGGCGCCCATGTATGCAAGTTTGTAGATTTTTTGAGAAGGATCTGAATTTTTAAAGGTGAAATCGCCCCTTTCAGCTGGGCCGTACCTTTCAGCTGTCTAGAAATTCGTGCATTAAATAGAGTCTGCATTTTGGGTCTGTTCTTTGATCTTAGTTTGAGCGCTTCCATCATGTTAGTGATTTGCATTCAGTTTCTTGTTAATTGAGTGAGTATTAAGGAAGTTCCGAGCTATTCAAGAATTCTATATGCTGCTGGTTATTTATGAAAAATACAGGACTGTCCTAACAGCTTGTAGAAATCTGCATCTTCATTCTTGGACGGGTGTGGAGAGTTCTCAAGACTTCACGGTGGCTTCATTGGGAATTGCTCAAGTTGGAAGAGGTTGGATCTATTTGGTGTTCTTTCAACTTTAAGCTTTACTTATCAGCAAAGAAGTTCTTTACTATTGTAGCAACTCCGTATATGTACCAATTCGCATTGTTAGCAAGATCTATTATTTCATATTGTAGCTGGCAGTAGTACTGACGGCCATTTAGATTATTGCTTTATCAAATTGTAATGCTCTTCTTACTTTCAGCATTGATATTGTAATTAGTTTACCTCCGCCCTATGGTTGCTACTTTCCCATTCTGGGTTAGCAAGCACATTCTGGGTGTTGAGTATTTCAGTTTCCAGTATTTCTTTAAGCATAGTATTCTGTAACACTCCGTCATATGGTCGCCCCTCACTCCATACTGGATTGGGTAGCACATACTTGGCGTCGAGTTCCCATTCAGCATTTAGGGTAGAAGATCCTCTGACCATATGCTCGCCATCATCGGCGCCATTCTTGGTTAGAGTTGTTTCCGTACGTTTTGGTTTACCTTCTAACCTTAACGGGTACATTGATTGTAATGTTGTAATCTGATAATTGAAAAACAAAAAAATTTGGCTCGAAATATTTCAGCTCCAAGAATAAATTTGCATGTGAGGTGATGGATGGACTAGTACAAGATGACAAGTACTGGGTTGTGGATGATGTGATCTTCTACAAGGATAGGATCTACTTGGTGCCAGAATGTAAATTAAAGGACAAGATACGGCAAGCTTCACATGACACTCCTTTAGCAGGCCATCAGGGCTTCTTTAAGACGTATGGGAAGGTTAGAGAGAGGTTCTCATAGAAGGGCCTCAAGGAGAATATTTTGAGACATGTCAGGGAGTGTGTGACTTTTCAGCAAAATAAGTCAGAGCATTCACATCTTGCTGGTCTATTGCAGCCATTGCCCATTCCAGAGCAGAGTGGGAGAGCATTTCCATGGACTTCATCATAGGTCTACCCAAGGCACATGGGAGAGATTGCATTTATGCGGTGGTGGATCGGTTGACAAAGTATGCTCACTTCTTTGCTATACCTACAGAGTACAGGTCACCACAGGTAGTTGAGTTATTTTTTAGAGAGATCTTCAAATTGCATGGGCTACCAAGGTACATAGTCAGTGACAAGGACAATAGATTCTTGAGTGCTTTTTGGCAGGAGGTTTTCAGATTGGCAGGTACTGAGTTGACCCCGAGCACGAGCTATCAACCTCAAATGGATGGCCAGACTGAGATTGTGAATAAATGGATTGAGAGATACTTGCATAATTACATTTCGGGACAGCAGAGAGCATGGATTAAGTGGTTGCGCTTGGGAGAGTACTGTTATGATACCACTTATCATATGTCTATTGGGATGTCTCCTTTCTGGGCACTATATGGATATGATGCACCATCATTCATGGACTTGGCTTTTGGGGAGAGTAGAGCTCCAAAGGCTAAGGATCGGATTCAAGAGAGCCAGGACATCTTGAGAGCACTCAAGGATAATCTTCAGGTGGCACAGAATCAACAAAAGACTTATTTTAATAGACACAAGGTTGAACACAGTTTTGAGGTGGGTGATTTTGTCTACTTTCGTTTGCAGCCCTATAGACAGTCTTCTTTGGAGAAGAGCATTGCGGAGAAGCTCAAGCCCAGGTTTTATGGACCATACAAGATTATCATGCATGTTGGAGAGGTAGCACGAGTTGGAGCTGCCAGAGAGTAGCAAGATTCATAATGTATTTCATGTTTCGTGCCTCAAGAAGGCACTTGGATAGCAAGTTACTTCTTCATTGAAGCTGCCACCGTTGGATGAGGAGGGACATTTGGTCCTCATTCCTGAGAAGAAGATTGATACCCGGGAGAAGAGATTGAGGAACAGGGTGGTGAAGGAGTATTTGGTGAAATGGAGAGATTTGCCAGGATAGGATGCCACGCGGGAAGGAGAGCAGATTCTATAGCATCCCAGTTTGCGATTGCTTGGAGACAAGCAATTTCGAGAAGGGAGGATTGTAATGTCCCCTTCTCAGTAGCTTCTCGGAGAGTGTTTAGCCTTTAATTATTCGTGAAGGCTAAACAAGAGAAATAAGGGAATAAATATTAAATTAATTATTTGTTAAGTTATCTCAATAAATTAATATCTTATGATAGCTTTATATTTAATTAATTTAATAAAGTGACTAAAATAAATATTTTTATCATAAAGTCACTTAAGGAATAAAATAATATTTTCTAGAAGCTTCTTGGAGGTGATTGTGAATTCTTTATAAGGAGCTCAATGCAAGCCATTTTCATCATATCTTGAGTTATTCTATTTTCATTCTTGTATGGTGAGAGCTTGATTGCTTGCATTATCCGAGGGTTTGAAGACTCTAGGATACTAGGTTCGGTTGTGCAACCTCAACTCTAGCTGGAATTGAGTGGGAGATATTTCAGTCTTCCAATTTGTGGCAAAATTTAATGGTCTATGATCAATTTTGGGTGATTTGAGAAATTCAATTTTGGAGAAGAAGCATTGCAACTTTGGAGATAATTTTCAGTTGAAGGAATTTCGATTTTTCAGTTTGGAAGCCAATTTTCAGTCAAGGGAGAAAAATTGATTTTATCATTTTGGGAGGTCGATTCATAGAATTTGTGGCTCTCTAGAAGGCGCGATTTCTGGTCACAAAGAAAGACGAAATTGGAGTTTGTGTTTGGCACTTGGGGCGCAGCCATTATATATCAAAGGAGGCACGGTTTTGAAGTTTGTTGGCTGGTAAAAATTTCGATTTATGTGGGGAGCTATGGTGCAGCTATCATAGCAGCAGATAGACGATTTTTGAAGTATTTGATGGTGTCTCTCATTGCTTCCTTCATTCCAACAGGGCGTTTCTCCAGGTTCCTAATTTCAGTTGTATTCTCTTGCATTTTTAGTGTCAATTGCATTACATGAAGTAGCCGGGATAAATCACTGTCATACAGAGTTATATTGATGTAATTTTGCATATACTTGATAATCAGATCTGCATATTAGAGTGCTGCTCTTTAGGACTGAGTCTATCTTATTATGCATTGTAATTTGTCACTCTTGAAGGACAAACAACATTTTAATCATTTAAGCTTCATAATATCAATTCAAGGAGTTTGGAGTTTGCTCTCAAAATGTTTGTCAAAATGTCAAAGTGTTGTAGCTGCATATTTGCATAAAGTTTTCAGTCATCTTATTGCATATAAAAATCCAAAAACACTTGCATTGCATCCTTATTGCATTTGAAGTCATTTGGCATTGATAGAGGTATTTTATGCATCAATCCATCATTCAAAAATAAGAAAAACAAAACAGAAAATCATTTACCAGCAGAAAACAGTTTGCAAGACAAGTGTTCGTGAAAATTCCCAAAGTATCAAAACAGAAAATCAAGGTCAGATTTGGCAAGGTACTTTACATTCAATCACTTGACAAAACCCACATAACTTCTTGAATCTCCATAATAAATCTTTGCGCATCAAAAACATGTCAAAACAAATAAAAAATCTCCATTAAAACAAAAGCTTAAAATCAAACTCAACTTTGTAGCATAGTTGTAACTCCATAATGAAATCACCACATCCAACTAGGAAGGTTTTCATCCTTGAAACTGGTATTCCAAGAGGGTTTTCGTCCTCAAGAAATATGAGAAGAACTTAGGTCTCACTCAAAGAAAATAACAAATAAGAAAATGGTAACCCTTTTCTATCCACAACTCCCCCTTTTATAAACTTTTTTGGGTGAATATAATATTAATATCTCCTTTTTGGCTCCGTATTCAACTTAATATTTTGAAATACATTTTAAACTGTGCAAAAAGGTCACTATTTTCCCCCTTGAGCCTAACACATTTTTAGCACAACTTAAAATCCATTTTTTACATAATTAATATAAGTTGTCAATAAAATTTTAAAAATAACTTTTGACAACTTTATTATTTAAATTATTTTCCATTTCTAATGCCGAATTGGCTTATGGGAAACTTTTGGAAAATAATTTGTCATGTGTCCTTCTGGTGACATCTCGGGTCTGAGGATTGGCCTATCCACCACGACCCTCGTGGTGATAGGCTGGATAAATTCGATTCGAACTTAGCTCGGCTTAGGTTAAGCAGAGATTGGTCGGTAGTCTTCGTTTGGCTCAATGGCGGGGCTTTGAAATTGCTATTTTTAGCAGTTCTGGCCGAGGTAATGGGACCCTGCTATTTTTAAGCGATATAGCTTTAAGCACGTGTCCGGAATCACTTCAGAGTTAAATTGACTTGAGGCCAGACGAGTCGGATGAGTAGGGAGAAATATTAATATTTAATTACATTGATTAAATATTAATTAATTAATAAATTATATAATATAAAGTTATAATTTTAAATTATAGCAAAGTGATTACCTTGAGGTCATGCATCATTGAAGGGGCCAAAATTGACATTTGATTTATATTGAAATATTCAGCAGAGACTATTGAAATATTAAAAGATTAAAATATGGATATTTTATTAAAACCCTATTCTTAAGGAAATCGCACCTTTCAGCATAAGAGTGGATTTGCCTTGGTTTTTGAGCATTATGAGATTATTGAGAATTGAAACTGATCAACTTCGATCTGAGCCTGAGACTTTAGGGTTTCGTGTTCGAATTCCTTGGGGAACGAGCCATCTCCAGCGGAAAGCAATTCAGAGAGTGTGAAATAACACTTGATCTATTGCCAGCAGAGGTTTTCTCACATAGAGGAAATCATTGATCTTCAGAGCATTTATTATTTACAGAGTTCTTTCAGCATTTTTGCATTCAGAAGTTATTCATTCCTTTAGGCGCACTTTCCACAGAGATCTTGAGAAACTTGAAGGAGCCGTACAAGATATTCATTGCTGATGTACTTCACCAGGCCGTACTTCTGATAGGCCGTACTCTTCATACAGCCGTACTCTCTAGTAGCAAGGAAACGCCTCTCTTCTTGATCATTTATCTACACAAGTTCAGGCGCCTAAACCACTGGGTCATTCTGTGCTTGCCAGACGGAGGGAGAAAGGAAGAAATCTATTCAGCCATACTATTTTGTGCATCTTCAGCAAGCTGTTTTTACCAGGTTTTTACCAATAAAAATCATTATTTTCTTCTTGCATGTTAGCAGATCCATATTGTATTGAGCTCAAATGAATAAAAGATGAAACGCCTTCATTCTTTATTGTATTTCCAATGCTTATTAGTCATCTAGCATTTTTATTGAATTTATTTCAATTTATTGCAAAAACCGTACCATTCATTTATTGTTCAAAAAAACTCAAAAATTGCAAAAACCCAAAAACGTCAGAAAAACATAAAACTTCAGTCAGAATCAATATCAG